>CAUYSK010066385.1:0-17171 GCA_963575035.1 Avahi laniger
TCCTCACATTTTATTTCCTAAAATTATGAATAATTAATAGATTATCTCCATTGTCCACTGTGAAATTAGCCCTGAGTACATTTAAGTTATTGATACTATTTTCTCTGAGGTACCAAAGGCTGCAGTCCCCAACCCCTGGGCCCCAACCCCCCACCACCAACCGTCGAAAAAACTGTCTTCCATGAAACCAGTTCTTGGTTGGGGACCACTGAAATAAGGCCTCCGCACAGAGTATGGCTTTATAGACAAATGTAAAGGAATGTTTAATGGCCTATGGGTAAGGTTTCTGGACAGTGGAAGGAGAATAGGAAGAAGAGCTGATTATTTCTCTTGACCCCTTAAATATTTATCAAAGGACCCTTTGCAAAGATTTCTGTTACTCAGTGTCACAATCTCTTGCTGTAAGAGCAGTTCATCTTAAGTACCCTCTTGCTCCTTTCCTACTGTGACCTGGAAATGATGGAAATAATACGTGGATGATACAAGGTTGCTGCTCCTTGGTGTTTCTTTCTGCTTTGATACTCAGAGGTCCTTTGTTTTCCGTGTAATAGTGTTTGTTTTCTAATAGGTTTAGTAAAGTGCTATAGTAGATTTGCATATTTTAGTTTATGAATGAAGGGTTATTGAAAGACCTTACAATTATAGTTCCAAGGATAGAGTAGTGATTTTCACAGCCCATCCTAAGCAACGTAAGCAATGTCAGCATTAGCAGATCTTGCCACCTTTTAGTAGACTAGAGAGATGGTTATAGGAAATCAGAGCATAGGATCATTTAAAATTCCATCAGGATATCCTGGTTTACCATTGCTTTTTTTATTGGTCCTACTTGACTTAATGTGCTCTGTGCCTTCAAAGTAGGTAATTCTTTGGATTGCCTGAGGGAGTATCATTATAGATTCCTAACTATTTAAGTTAGATGTTCAAGTCTCTAAATCTTGCCTCCAGATACAGGAAATGAGTCCTATCATATAGGATTATATCCTAAGAAAGTAAGGATACCCCAAGGCAACTTCTCCTTTGAATTGACCTAGAAACTAGGCTAAAAATGATTAGTTTATGACTCCCAAAAAAGTTTCCACAGCAGAAATAAATTTATTTAAAACAGGAAATTTGTTTACACTTGGATATGAATTCACTTTTAGTCTGATTGTAAGTTAAGAACACCCAGCCAAACTTTCCTTTACTACACTTATTCTTGAAAGCTGACAGAGTTCAGGCTCAGGTCTAGGAGTATCACATCTTACAAAATATAATCTAAAGATTATGTTCAGATTGATAGTATACTGAGGAGGTCTGATAGTGTCCTGATATTTTGTCTGAACAATCTCTAAAAACCAGATTAATTTCGAGGTCTACCCAAGGAATCAAGAATTTTTCACTTAAATCAGGATTTGAACTACAGTGAAGCTCAAGGTCTTCACACTGTCCTCAGTGCACTGAATAATGCTCTAGACTCAATTTGAAGCCAGCAATAGTCTGGAATTTAAACAGAGTCTCCAAGGGTATGGGGAGCAGTAGAAAGCACAACACAGATGCCTGGGCTGCTGCTTGTAACCAGTGGAATGTGTGTGGGGTTCTTTTTGACTGTTGGAAGGAAAGGGAGAAATAAAGTTGGATAAGAAGTTTTACTAATACAGATGTGAATCTGAGAAGATAATGACAAGTACAGGAAAAGAAAATTTTGGGAAGTTGTTGGAATTAAGTAGAAGAAATGCTTAATTTTAATTAGTTGCCATCCTTTTTGTGTTACTGTTTAAATGCTAGGTATTAGTTGAAAAAGAGAGATTTTTGAAACTTACCTGAAAAAGAAATGAAATAGAGGAGAAAGCTCAGAATCAAGGAGTTTTTCTGGAGAAATGTTACAATTTGGGATAGTAATTCTGTGAGACAGTTGTTTAAAAAGAACTTTATATAAAAGAAAACAACATTGAGGGTATTGCTTGTCTTTCCTGTAGCATTTCCTATTTGGTTCCGTTGCTTATGTTTATGGAGTTGAACTTTAATAGTGATCTAATGTTAAATATTTACGCTTTGTTCCTAAGCTATATGAAGATGTCTGCTGGCTTGTATACTCTGCTATGTTAGAAAGACAACTCTCCCTGTTGCTTTCCTGGTCGATATGAGCATGATTTAATATTTTCGATTATATAGTTAAAAAATTTCTTCCCTTGATTATTTAAATAATATTCACTGTATAGAATGTTGGCAATACACAGAGGTACAAAGAAATAGTAAAACTTATAAATTTATAGTTCTCATTGCTGAGAGAAAACTCACAAAACACATTCTATTGTTTCTTGCTTTTCAAATGTAGAAATACATTTAAATATGTATTTATAATCATAATTATAGAACTACAAGTAAATTTAGAGATTGTCTAACCCAGGAGTTTTTAGGCTTTTTTTTTTTCTTTAAAGTGATGTAACCCTTTTTTCAAATGAAAGCTTACATGAAACTCCAGCGTGTATAGCTGTTGAAAATGGAATTGTTCTGGTTGAAGCAAGGTTAGGGGACCTGGGATTTTCATTCACCCAGTGACTTCATGGGCACACCAGGAAGCTGTAGAACTCTTAATTAGTAGTTTACAAATCCCTGTCTAGGCCAACTTATAGCCCAGAGAGATTGAGCGGCTTAACCAAAGTTCACAGCAGTTCAGTGCCAGAACTGAGACAAAACATGAGAATATCTTACTACAGGTCATTGCTCTTTTCCAGTACACCCACTTCAAAAGCTATGTTCTCATATACATATTGAAGAGCTGGACTGGTCTTTATTAGCAATTTTTTGGAAGCAATTATTAGGATATTGAATTTCATGATCTCTGTATTAAAATCTTAAATAATTTGGTACTATATAATTACATTTTAAACATTAATACATGCCTATCTATCTAGCTCTGGTTTTTATAGTTTCCTTTCTCTGTCAGGAAGGAGATGGATAAAGCAGATGTTTATTGGGGCATTCCTTATCCCAGCTATGGTGTGTGGCACTGCCTTCTTCATCAATTTTATAGCCATTTATTACCATGCTTCAAGAGCCATTCCTTTTGGAACAATGGTAAGTTGTTTGAATCTTACTTTTAAACTGAATAAACATAAACATTCTGATATGAGTCCTGCAGTCTCTCCAAAGTACCTTTTATTAGGTGTTTTGATAGTTTTAGCCAGTCCCTACTCAGTCCTGGAAAGTTAGGTGAGGAGAAAACAATTGTTGTTACCTCCATAAATTTTGCTGAAGTTTAGACCTGTAGTTGCCTTTTTTTTTTTCTTGATTCTGTAAGCCAATAAAGTGAAAGGCTGAATTTAAATATGACAGAAGAGAGCACTATAGCTTTTTATCAGAGATCTGAGGAACTGGCGAATATATTTTAGAGAAAGAATAATGACACACCTAGAAATACAGGTGTTTTAAAGTGATAGGTGAGTGCAGTGGTAGGAAGAAAGGTTCTCCATAACACTTTTTTTTATTAACATATTATTTTTAGAACCTCACTAAGCATTTACATTAATATTAATAATATTTTTTGCTATAGATATTAAAATCCTTTCACATATCTTACCTGTAATTTTGAAATGTTTTAAATTATTTAAATATATTAAAACTAGAATACAGGTATAATGGTGCTTTATAGATTAACCCACAGTCTCCCAGTTCTTTCTGTTACTACGTTTTTACTAGACACAGGTTTAGGCCTAGGCTAGCCTGCAGTCTTAATATACACTTGTGCACACATGCATATACGTGTGCACATGTATGAAAGTTGCAGGGTGGTTACTGCTTTTAGAAGAGCTAAATAACTTGGTTAAGGTCATACAGATAGTTAATGGTAGAACTGCAACTATTACCCACATCTTTTTCTGAGTTTTAATCTTGTCTGGGTTTTCTTTCTATTATATGGGAGTTATCAAATAGTTTCACAGAAATTCCAAATAACTGATTGTTTTATAGTCTAGGTTTTTCAAAGACACGTTGAATGTACTTTTTTACTAAGTCTTTAATACTTTTTATCTAGGAATATTTTGAAACTTGCTTCAAAATTGAAATTTCTTTTTTCAAGCCAAAGTAAGTGATAATGGCTAGGACAGGGGAAAGTAATTAATAACATCAGACTGGAAATTTGCTTCATAGTAGTTCCAGGCCATTAGAAAATACATATAGTAAGTCAGGTTTACTTCTTAAAGATCATCTGCTAAATAAATTATTTTCATAGTGCTTTAAAAATTAAAATTCTGATTCTGTTATAATTTTTCTCAATTCTGCATTTTATATTGGTGAAAATGGTATTTCAAAGTTGCTTTGTCTCACTAAAATTATAAATTTTACCACTTTATAGATGGAGTTTTAAATGTTAACATTCAATATAATTTGCCTTTAGATGATTTAATATTACTAATTATTAGAATATAATATAAAGCTATGCTGAACAAGAGAAGATTTATAAAATTGATCGTTAGTGAATAAAAACTTAACTGTTAGTACTTAGCAGAACTCCTGCAATGTTATGTTCTCAGTATACAAGTATGAAAGAATAATAAAGATGTATAAAAAAATAGTGTTAGAGAACTCTATTACCTAAGCTGAACTATTGACAAATGCTAAGTAAGGCAAAAAAGGATTTTGTAAAGATATTTTCACAGCAAGACCAAAGGCTCATTACATGGAATCAGTGATGTAACAAAGTAAAAGAAGAATGGCTCCATCCCATTCTTCTTCTTTTTATTTTTCATCAAATAAAATAACCTTCAAACAAGAAAAGTAAGAGGAAAAATACCCTGATAAGAGGGAAATGAGGCCTAAAATAGGTAAGGCGATTATTTATACAGGAGTACCCAGCTACCTTAGTTGAAAGTCTCCTTGCTTTCAAGATCATATAAATGATCTTTTAGAGATGCTGAGAGATCATGCTGAAAAGTAATGTTTGGGTAACTATATAAGAGCAGAAGTATTTTAAAACTGGACACAGGCAAATTTACTTTCCAAGAGGAAATGGAAGAAAGTGGATTGGGTTCTGCCTTACAAAATGTCGTGAACTTAATGAGGCACAAGATTTTAGAATGGGGTTATTTTAAAATTTATTTTTTTAATGAAAGGAAGTAATGACCATTAGGAGCCAGTATGGCTTCATTAAAGCAAAAATGCTAGAACAAATTCATTTCCCCTTCATAGGTTTTAGTAGACTAGAAGAGCAAAAGGGTATGTAGGTAAAATGTATATCGTTGGGTAAGATAGGGAAACATGGCTAGAATAATAGTATAGTAAGGCAGATGTGTAACTGAGCAATTATGGACTATTGGGATGTTGACCAGAGTATGTCATATACTATCCTTCAGTAGCATGTGACAGATATTCTTGTCTCTGACCTATTCAAATGATTATTAATAACTTGGATAAAGATTTGGTGATCTGCTGATTAAACTGAAAAAGGATGTGAGACCAGGGAGAAAACCAGTAGTAATATGGAATGATATAGAGAACATCTGAAAAGATTTCAACTGACTGAAATTATGTGACAAATCTAACAAGATGAATGATCATAAGGACAATAATCATATATTTGCATAGCACTTTGTACTTTACAAAGCATTTTCACACCCATTATATCATCTGATTTTCGGAAGAACCCAAAGATGTAGAGCTAGTGGTATGATTACCCCTATTTTACAGATCAAAGAACCAAGACTCTTTTGTAGGAATTGACTCAAAGTCGTGTTTTCTTTGTTGTTGTTTTAGTGATGGTGATGATAGGTTTTTATTCTTTTTTACCTTTTTTTCCCCTTTTTATCAGAAGAAATCCTAACTTGCTTCTGAGAGCAATCGGCAGCCTCTGGAGAATGTTTTTTGCCCTTTTATGCTTCTCTGTTTTCACAGATGTATTGAGGTCTGACAAATTGTATATATTTAAAGTATACAATTTGACTAATTTTAACATATATATACATTTGTGAAGCCATTACCACACTGAAGAAATAGAAGATATTTATCACATCCAGAGGTTTCCTCATACACCTCTATAATTCATCCCATCTCTTCCCCTTCTTATTTTCCTCCCTCATTCCTGTGTAACCACCAGTCTGCTCTCTTAACATAGCTTAGTTTGCATTACCTAGAATTTCCTTTAAATGGAATCATAAATCTTGTTCTCTTTTTTGTCTGTTTTATTCATTCATAAAAATCATTTTGAGATTTATTGATGTTGAATGTATTAATAATTTGTTTATATTGCTCAATAGTATTCTGTTGCATGGATGTACTTCAATTTATTTATCTATTTAACCGATGATGCATATTTGGGTTGTTTGTAGTTTTTGGCTGTTACAAATCAGGCTGTTACAAATCAAGCTGCTATGAGTATTAATGTACAAGTCTTTAAGTTGTCCATTGTCAGAATGGAAACTTACTAGAATGGATAAAATTTTAAGAACTGACCACATCAAATGCTGACAGTGGTGTGGAGCAACTGAAATTCTCATACAATGCTGCTGGGAATGTAGAATGTCAAAAACACTCTGGAAAAGTTTAGCAGTTTCTTGAAAACTTAAACTATCATATGACCCATCCTCTCTACTCCTAGTTATTTATCCAAGAGAAATGAGACAAAGTCTCACTCTGTTGCCCAGGCTAGAGTGCCGTGGCGTCAGCCTAGCTCACAGCAACCTCAAACTCCTGGGCTCAAGCGATCCTACTGCCTCAGCCTCCGGAGTAGCTGGGACCACAGGCATGCGCCACCATGCCTGACTACTTTTTTCTATATATTTTTAGTTGTCCGGCTGATTTCTTTCTATTTTTGAATAGAGATGGGGTCTCGCTCTTGCTCAGGATGGTCTCGAACTCCTGAGCTCAAATGATCCTCCTGCCTCGGCCTCCCAGAGTGCTAGGATTACAGGCGTGAGCCACCACGCCCAGCCGCATATATCTTCTTTAGTGAATTTTCAAATGTTTTGCCTATTTTTAATAGGTTATCTTAATGAGTAGTAAGAGTTCTTTAAATATTGCATATAAAAGTCCTTTGTCTTTATATGTATTTTGTGAGTATATATTCTTAGTTTGTGACTTGTCTTTTCATTTCCTAAACAGTATGTCTTGAAGGGCAAAGTTAGTAATTTTGAAGTCCAATTTATTGGTATATTTTTTCTTTTATACTTTGTGCTTTTTCTGGCCTATTTAAGAAGTCTTTTGCCAAACCCAAAGTCACTAAGCTTTTCTTATATGCTGTCTTCTGGAAATTTTGTAGTTTTAGCTCTTAAATTTAGGTCTATGATCCATTATTCGTTAATTTTATATATAGTATGAAAGGGTCAAGGGTTTTTTTGCCATCTATTATCCTAAAAAAATTCTGGCCCGTTAGCATTCCAGAATAGCCCGTCTTAGGCTACTTTTTCCCTTTCCATCCCATTCATACCACAGATTTTTCTAAAAGGCCAGTCTGGAAGCAAAGATAGAATAAGTAGTAGCCAGATTCTTGGTTTATGAATGAGATTGAGAAGAGTTGACCAGTTGGTAGATCTTTGGGGTGTTAAAGTACTGATAGGCAATACTTGTTCCTGATATGTTGTTATGGATCAGGAAGGCCTTCAACATGGAGAAAGTCTGTCTTCTCCCCACTGCGTACTTTCACTCTCCTCTGGTCCATGAATAGTGGCTAGGGGAGAGCCTTGTATTAGTTTGAGTTCCAGAGTTTTCTCCAGTATGTTAGACACTCTTAGCTGCTAAATTTCATTTTAAAATGAAACCTTAATATGGATGCCAAACCCAGAAAACAGATAAAAGCATGATTCTGTTAGTGTAAATATGTTTTGCAAATTCAATATTTTAGCTCTTTACATTTAGTAAGAGCAATATATCCTCCTGCCTGGGCCTCCCAGAGTGCTAGGATTACAGGCATGAGCCACTGTGCCCGGCTGCTTGCACAACTTTTAGTGAGTAAATATGTTGCAGGACTGAATTGGGATGGGGGAAAGGGAAGGTAGAATAAAAGAACCCATGTAGCATTACCAACCTTCCTAATCAATGACATATTTCATTCAGTTCAACTATATACACAAAGATAGCAGGAGAAACTGTATTCTGAGGTTCACATGAAAATGAGTTAATCTGGCTGTGGTATCCATAGTGTGTTGATATTTGGTATGGAACTCATTTGAATCTGTGTATTTTTTATTACAGTTAAAATATTTTTAAAAAACTATTTTCAAAAGGATATTCAAATCAAATATTTGTGGAATTCCTGAAGCTCTTGACCTGAGAGTTCTGTGGAACAGTTTGAAAACCATTCTTCTAGACCATGTGTTTCTACATAGAGATGTCTTCTTCAGTATCTCTTAAATTTTTATTTGAAATTAGAGTTCTGGTAAATTCAGGGAAAAATACATAGGTCTTAATTACAATGTGTTACGGTTTATGAGTCTTGTAGTAATTAAGAAAGCAATCAAAAGCAGAAATTGAAAATTTCTTCTCCCCATATGTATGAGAGATATATGTAATTCACAGTATATTATATTTAAAGAGCTTAAAGACACCTGCTTATCACTGGATTTTGTACCCCATACCTCTTCATTTCTCTCAGTGTCTTCACAAGTTTCATTCAGCTTTTCTCTCACTTTTATTTTTTTTAGAACCCCAAAATGTGTAATGAAAGAGATCTTAGAGGTGATCGAGGTCTCCATTTTACAGAAGTTCAGAGTAAAGCAAACTTAACTAGATGCTGGCCAGAAAAGAGCATGAATGTGTGTCATTGTATACTCAGATTTTACCAAAAAAAAAAAAAAAAAAAGGCATAAATATTTTTCTGATCGGTGACTTTGGTTCTAGAATCTCTATATGGTCTTTTCTGTAATTTTTGACTTTGAATTACTAATGAGCAGAAAAGTATTTGTGCTATTTTAGTAATGACGCATAGGTAGAGATACGCTTCTATTGTTAGGATTCCAAGGCAGTGTAGAAAAGAAAAAAAGATCATCGGCTTTGAGGCTGGCAGATCCGAATTGAAATTTTGTCTGACTACCTACTAGCTGTGTGATCATAGGAAGTTACTTAGCCTCTCTGGGTCTTATTTTCTTCATTTGTAAAATAGGAAAATAATACATATAAAGCTCCTTGTGCATATTAGGAACTCAAGAAAGTATAGCCAAATAAATAAGCTGGTATAATGATTGAAAGATAAAGAATAGATGTTAAAAGCGTGACAGCAGACAGTGCAAGAAGAGAAAAAAGGACTGTAACAGAGACAGTATGGAAGAATAGGAAAAATAGAGCAACTAAAGTGAATAGGAGACAATTCAATTTGTATTAGTTCAATTCGTATATTTTAAAGCACTTGCTTTTTTCATCTTGCACGATTTTAGTCCATATTGAACTTAAACATTTTCTTATGTGACCAAATTGTGTTTAAATCTTTGTGTCCCTTTTTTTTGTTTTTATTAATGTTATTGTTCTCCAAGTAATCACACATTTTTACTTAATTTACAGGTGGCCGTTTGTTGCATCTGTTTTTTTGTTATTCTTCCTCTAAATCTTGTTGGTACAATACTGGGCCGAAATCTGTCAGGTCAGCCCAACTTTCCTTGTCGTGTCAATGCTGTGCCTCGTCCTATACCGGAGAAAAAATGGTAAAGAGAATGCTAAATCTTATGTGATTGTTTCTCATAATATGTGAGTTCTTAACGCTATTGTAACTTTAGAATTGGTGTGTATTGATAAGCATGACTACTAAGTTTGAGCTTAAGAATTTGTTCATTTTAATTTTTCCTTTAACCTACATTATTAGTAGTAGTAATAAATTACATCCTTATTTCACTTTCTGAATGTTGTGCCCTTTACAGATGGGTCAGATGCTTTGATAAGAACCTTGATGGATGGGGGTGGGGACTAAAGCTGCAACGGTTTTCTTAAGCCTTCGGGCCAAATCTGTAGCCTGTTGTTGTAAATAAAATTTTGTTAGCGCTCAGCCCATTTATATACATTTATCTGTGGCTGCTTTTACACTACAGCATCAGGATTGACAGATCAGTAGTTACATCAGCGATCATGTCACCTGCAAAACCCGAAATATTTGCACATTTCCAAGTATTTTATTATTCTAAGCAATACATGTATAGCCATATACATCCTACTAATTGAGAGGTGAATTCGGATTTGAGACCAATTATAGTTTATTCCTCATCTTCTCTTGGGGATAAGTATAGAATCTCTCAAATACATGTCTGTTACATTGTATGCACAGAATGTGTTCTTGAGGACCTCCCATGATCCAAGATTAATCCTGATAAAGGATACACATATTTCTATTTAACAGTTAAAGAGGTGCCTCTGTGGCAATATTATAAACATAAGTTTATAGTTCATTTGACCAGTTAGCTTTGAAATTTTGATTCCTGATGGATTTTTAATTTGGGATGACTTTTATTTTTTTAAATTTTGAACATAAAATGATATAATTAATATGTTAATGTTTCTTATTTTTATACTGCAAATTTGAACAAAATGTAAACTCATATTTTGCTTAAAATTAGTAAATTGAATATTAGTGCTTCTTTATGCTATTCTGCATTTGTTCTTTATCACTTATTTGTAGAGTGATCTGTTCTTAGGAATTGGCCATGTTCTTTTTTTTCCTTAGATTGGTGTTTATGAGAGACTTTGTCTAGAACTTTTGTATCTATTTTTTAAAGTAAATTATTTTTTTCCTAAATCCATGTTACATGTATGTAACTGTCCAGTTACAATATAGTGTGGTAAGTGCTGCAGTGGAGTTATGTTCAAGAAGCAGTGGGAGAATGGGGGAAAGACTCACCTCTTCCTGGGAGACTCAGGAAAGGCTTTCAAGGAAGAACACTGGAGCCAAAGCTTGCAGGAAGAGAAGTAGGAGATGAGAGAAGACATCCAGGTGGAGAATGATCAATTGCAGTCAGTAAATGCTTGTTTAGTGAATTAATGGAGGTTGAATTTTATTTTTAATTCTTTCTTTGGCCTCATTATAAATCAGAACTTATACCTTAATTGTATAATTTGTAGGAAAAGAAATTACAGAGCCAAGGAGACAGAGAGCAAAGAGATGGCAAGGCCACAATTTGGGAAACATTATTTCAGATAGGGGTCTCAAGACTCATTTTCTTTCCCTTTGGCTTTCTGTGAGTAAATGCCTTTTAGAGTTCTTAAAAGTAATTGAGGGTGGTAGAACAGGAGTAAATCCTTAAGAGTCTTTCTTGAGTTCTGCCAGTGGCAATAATTTGTGTTCCTCAAATACTTGTTTTAGCCTTTAATGCTGAAAAGATATTTATTATAACCTATGGATAATTTGAAATCCCACCTGTATATTGAACCTCTTTGAGGTCTGGCTTTTTTTTTTACTGGTTTGTTTCTACCTTTTAGAGGTGATTTTTTAAGTATCAAGCATCTGCTTTCTATTATCAGGATTTATATAATGTAATATAATATGAAAATCATATTAGAAATTTACTTTTAATTTTAATATTTTTCAGGTTCATGGAGCCTGCAGTTATTGTTTGCCTGGGAGGAATTTTACCATTTGGCTCAATTTTTATTGAAATGTAAGTTTTTTTATAATGTATTTATGTTTTGAGAGATGTGATTGTAATAAGAGAATTTAGGAGTTAGGGTAGATATAGAATCATCAGATGGGAAAACATCTAATAGAGATAGTCTGTTAATTCCATGGCTTCCAGAAAGGGATTTACATAGGCTACATAAAGGTAGTTGTCTGCTCTGTTCTTAAATATTCAGGTGAAGTTTATACTTTTTTGTATTATATTCTAGACCTCTTTCACCTAACAGGAGATCTTAGAAGTTAAAAGCATATATATGCTAGAATAGTAGACCAGCCTTTGATCATATGCATCATGTCAGGAATTACTGGGTTCCATGGTACTGAATATTTCTGAGGACCCAAGGAACTAGGTAAACCATTACCTATTTGTCAGTCTAGGCCCTGACATCTTTTGATGGGTAGTCACACCTAGGTTCCTTCCACAGAGGCCTGCGGGAGTGCTGGGAAGTGTGTACGTGTGTGGGGGTGGGAGGTATGCCACCTGTGCCCACTCGGCATGCCTTGTATCTGCATCCTTTGTCACCACTGCAGAACATAAGCCTTTTTTTTCTCGGCTGGTGTCCCAGTGTCCCTGATGGGAATGCTCTGGTTATTTTAGGCAAGACAATTCTTTGTATAGGACTTTCTCAAGTATTGCAGTCATACACCCTTGGCTCCCACCCCAAAATACCAGTCATTGTGACAACTCAAAATACCCTTATGTGTTTCCAGATGCCCCACTGCTGATTCTCTTCTGTATAGTAGGAGCCTCTTTCATGGACATGATCGGATTTGGTAGTTAATTAATGAAGAAGTTGGCTCATGTAAGAGAATTATTTAAAATGATACATAATATTTTAAAACAACGAAATGTGCACCCTTCACTGATTTATTTTTATTTTTATTTTTTAGAGACAGGGTCTTTCTCTGTCACCCAGGCTAGAATGCAGTAGTGTGATCACAGCTCACTGTAACCTCTAATTCCTGTGCTTAAGTGATCTTCCCGCTTCAGCCTCCTGAGTACCTGGGACTACAGGCATTTGCTACCCTTCCTGGCCAATTTTTTTTTTTTTTGAGTCAGAGTCTCACTGTGTTGCCTGGGCTAGAGTGCGTGGCGTCATCCCAGCTCACAGCAACCTCAAACTCCTGGCTCAAGCGATCCTCCTGCCTCAACCTCCCGAGTAGCTGGGACTACAGGCATGCGCCACCATGCCCGGCTAGTTTTTTCTGTATATTTTTAGTTGTCCAATTAATTTCTTTCTATTTTTAGTAGAGACGGGATCTCGCTCTTGCTCAGACTGGTTTCGAACTCCTGAGCTCAAACAATCCACCCGCCTTGGCCTCCCAGAGAGCTAGGATTACAGGCGTGAGCCACCGCGCCCGGCCCTCTTTTTTAATTTTTTGTAGAGACAGGTCTTGCTATGTTGCCCAGGCTCATCTTGAACTTCTGTTCTCAAGTGATCCTTCCAAAGTCCTGGGATTACAGGCATGAGCCACTACACGTGGCCTGATTTTTTTTTTTTTTTTTTAATACGAAGCCAAAGTCTTGTCTTTAATTTGTATCTACTGGTTGGAGTTTCCATCGTTTTTCCTTTGACATTCATAATACAACTTCTGTGTTTTCCAGCCATTTAAAGCCAATTTAAATGGAGCAAGAACATACAGAGCTGTCTGAAGCATTCTCAGTGCAAAATCCTTCTAGATTTGTACATTTGTCCCCCAGTCTTTTATGACCATCTCACCCACATCTAATTGTGTAACTTTTTTAAAGCAACTCGCCCTTATCAAATCTTTCTAAAGCATTCAACATAATTTTCACAGAAACCACACATCCTTTTTGTGCCCATGTTTATTGGTTTATATAACATTTAATTTAGTCAATTTAGTGTAATTACACTAACAAGTACAACTGACATGAGTAGATACGTTGTCACCTACCAGCTCCAAGTGTGCTGTGGGCATTAGTACCTTTGAGAGGGATTGGAGTGTGTGTCACTGTGTAACTAACTCATGGATTAAGAAAGCCAGTTCAGGAACTTCTTCTGTAGTACCAGTCTGACTTTGGTTTGTGTCCTCACCCTGACTCACCTGTGACTGCTCTTTGCCTTCTGCCCTTATCCTCAGTACTTCGGGTCACATCTCTTCCTGCTTTCTGAGGCACTGTGTTCCATACATAGATTGCTACTCTGTTGTTTCTTTAACTTCTGTTTTGATCACCCTCAAACTCATTCTCCTCCTGGTAACCAAAGTGATCTTTTTAAGTTATCAGTCTGATCATGTCACTTCTTTGCTAAAGATTTCTCATTTTCATTGAAGTGAGGTCCCAACTTCATAATGTGGTCATTAAGGACCTTGGTAATAATAAGAACTGGCCCATTCACTTCTCCAACTTGGTATCTTAGTTCTTGCCACTTCATATAAAGTGCTAGCCATATTGGATTACTTTGAGTTTTTCAAAATGCAGTGAATTCCCTTATTTGCTAACCTTTGCCTTTGTTGTTTCTGTTCCTGAAACATTCTTGTAGCTCCCCTCACCCCTGACATGCCTTATCTGATTGTTCTCATTACTTTCCCCCCAAGCTACATCCAGCCAAAACAGGAAGTTGCCCCTCTTAAGTGCATTGGTGACATATCACAGCATATCATAATCCTTTACTGTGTTTCCCCACCAGCCAGTAATCTTGAAAGTAGAGACTTTGTTGTCTTCAGTTTTGTTCTCACTACTTTCCTGATATGTGGTAGGGCCTTGGTAAATATTTGTTGAAAGAATGAATGATAAATAAATGAATGAATTAACAAACAGAAGAGAATAAAAAAAAAAAGAAGCAGCAAAAAGGCTCTGTTATAACTTAATGATGACTTAGTATCAGATTTAGGGTAAAGGGTCTTTTTCTTAATGAAAAATCTTAATGCCCTTCACTGTACTCTGAAGACAGTGTGAATCTTCTTTAGGCTTTCCTTTCCTAATTATCTTCTTTTCCCAATTTTATACACTATTACTCTATCAAACTTATTTTTCTATTTAATATTGTGTTTTATAAAATACAAAATACATTGCTTGAATAGTGCTGCATCTACAAAACAATGAAAAAATAAGGGAATTGACTTTATTTTACAGATGTGGATTTTCAGCTGTTTTCATTTGTTCTTTTCTATATTTTACTCCTTTAAGCTTCTAATTTACTCAGTTTGCTTAGAGGTGAATGCCCTACTGAAGAATCTGTTCTCGAAAAATTATCCCAGAAAATATTTTTGAGAGAATTTTAGAGGATTTAATAGATGAGAAAGGGTAAGGAAACTGTTGGAAGTTACCTGAGAGAAAAATATTGAGATTCAAGTGAGACAATAGTGGGAAGGAAGATGTAAGATGTAAGCAAGAGCAGAGTGAGCTTCAAGGATAAAGACTAGAAACATCTGCCTTCCTTGCATCTTATTCAGGTATTTCATCTTCACGTCTTTCTGGGCATATAAGATCTATTATGTCTATGGCTTCATGATGCTGGTGCTGGTGATCCTGTGCATCGTGACTGTTTGCGTGACCATCGTGTGCACGTATTTCCTACTAAATGCAGAAGATTATAGGTGGTAAGTACCTATTTGTGGGAAAGAACTTTGAGGTCCATAAAATTTTAAAATAAGATTTGCTTTGAAGTCTATCAAGAGGAGTAAAAGATCTGTGTAAAAGAAATTGTGCTACTTAAGATAGTATAGGGATTTTTTTTCAGTTATAAAAACGAAGATTTTAGAGGAAAATGGTATCAGTCAAATTTTTTGTATTAATGAGGGGTACTATGTTAGAAGTATTTTTTACAAATTGCTTGGTACGGAAATATTTTTACAAAGCATTACTCCATTTTAAACACAAGGAGACTTAAGTCCGAAGAAGGAAATGGTGTATTTAAGGTCACTTATAATAGAGAATCTGACAAAATTTAGCATCTTTCCTTCCAATTCTTAGGCTCTCTCCTTGTTGATACATTTAAGTACCATATACATATATTTGTTTTTTAAATATGCAGAATTTTAAAAGATGTTTTTATAAAATTTTTTGCTTTAAAATCTTTGTTTTAGTGCTATGCATTCAAAAGAGTTATCTTTTCTTTCCCGCAGGCAATGGACAAGTTTTCTCTCTGCTGCATCAACTGCAATCTATGTTTACATGTATTCCTTTTACTACTATTTTTTCAAAACAAAGTAAGTAGAGACATTTTCTCATTTTATTAAATTTGTCCTTTAAATACTAAAATTGAAGGCCCTATATGAAAAGTAAAAATGGATATACTATATGTAGTTATTTTGTTTTATTTCAGGATGTATGGCTTATTTCAAACATCATTTTACTTTGGATATATGGCGGTATTTAGCACAGCCTTGGGGATAATGTGTGGTAAGTTGTGAAATTCTTTGAATATCATCAGTAAATCTGAGTTTCTCAGAATCTAAAAAATATAATAATTGGATATCAAGAAATTCCGTTCTGTTGTTTGATCCAGAACACCAAAATAAACCCCAAAATCTGGTTTCAGTTCTTTTGACTCTTCCTCCAAACCTAATTTATCACCTCATTAATTTCCTTTTTTTTTTTTAATGGAACGCTTCACAAATTTGCATGTCGTCCTTGCATAGGGGCCACACTAATCTTCTCTGTATCATTCCAATTCTATATATGCTGCCAAAACAAGCACATTGCTTTCTATTTTTATAGAAATGCTAATAATTCTGTATAGCACAGAATTTCATACCACAATTAGTTTCTCATTCATTTGGAGAACTGGCCTTTTTTAAGCTCAGGTTCCACAGAAAATACCATGATGTAGGCAAGTTAAGGTGTCGCTGAATGATTTCTGATTGGAAGTTTCTCAGACTGTTCGTGAAGGTGCTAGCGTCCAGGAGATAGCACAGTTCTGAGTACATACTTGGGTGTCTGCAGACTGGGCTTTCGTTCTGGCTCTGCCACATGTATTCTTTGTGCCTTGATCCAGTTCTCCAAGCTCTCCAAGCCCCTGTAAAATGAGGATAATACCACTATTTTGTGGGTCTATCATAGTCTTCCATTAAAAAGAAAAGGTAATAGTTATCACCATATGATAGAGTCTAGAATGTGTGGAATAGCTAGAAAATAGAGAACTTTTGGAAACAGCATGATAAATGGAAAGAGCATGGATGTGAGAGCCTGAAAGCACTGGATTAAATCTCCATACTGGCCAGGCACAGTGGCTCATGCCTATGATCCTAGCACTCTGGGAGGCTGAGGCGGGAGGATTGCTTGAGGTCAGGAGTTCGAGACCAGCTTAAGCAAGAGCAAGACCCCCTTTCTACTAAAAAAATAGAAAAAAATTAGCCAGGTGCTGTGGTGTCACCTGTAGTCCCAGCTACTCAGGATGCTGAGACAGGAAGATTGCCCGAGCCAAGGGTGTGAGGGTTGCAGTGAGCTGTGATCACACCACTGCACTCTAGCCTGGGCAACAGAGCCAGACTCTGTCTTTAAAAAAAAAAAAAAATCTCCATACCGCTGCTTACCTGTTTTGTGGCCGTGGAAGTCACATTACCTAAGTGTCATTCTCATCTGTAAAATGGGCATATCTTTCAGAGTAGTTGAGAAGTAGTGTCATGTGTGTAAAGCACCAAG
>CAUYSK010066386.1:0-10309 GCA_963575035.1 Avahi laniger
CAGACTCCTGGGCTCAAGTAATCCTTCTGCCTCAGCCTCCCAAGTAGCTGGGACTACAGGCATGCGCCACCATGCCCGGCTAATTTTTTCTATATATTTTTAGTTGTTCGATTAATTTCTTTCTATTTTTAGTAGAGACGGAGTCTCGCTCTTGCTCAGGCTGGTCTCGAACTCCTGAGCTCAAACAATCTGCCTGCTTCGGCCTCCCAGAGTGCTAGGATTACAGGTGTGAGCCACCACACCCGACCTCTTCTCCCTTTTTGTCTTTGTCAGTCTAGCTAGAAAGACTTGTATTGCTTATATTGATCTTTTTGAAGAGTTTTTGTTTTATTTTTTTGGTATTAATTTTGTTCTTTCCGGTTTCTTTGATTTCCGCTGTTTATTATTTCTCTCCTTCTAAATGCTTTGGGTTTAATTTCGTTTTCCACTTTCTTAAGTTGGAAGCTTTGATTCTTAATTTTATACTTTTTTTTTTCTAATATAAGCATTTAATGCTATAAACTATCTTTTAAGTACTGCTTTAGTTGCATATCACAAATTTTAATATGTTGTCTTTTTATGTTTGTTCAATTCGAAATTTTTTTACTTCTTGAAACTTTCTCTTTGGCCCATACATTACTTATAAGTGTGTTTTTAAATTTCCTAATGTTTGGATTGTTCTGTTACCCTTCTGTTGTTGATATCTAGTCTAATTCTATTATGGTCAGATATCATACTTTGTATGATTTCAGTTCTTTTGAGTTTGTAAAGTTTATTTTACGATGTAGTGTATTAATTTCTAATGCTGCTGTAATAAGCAACCACAAACAGTGGCTTTAAAATAGCACAAATTCATTATCTTACAGTTCTTGAGCTCAGAAGTTTGAAGTAAGTCTCACTGGGCTAAAGTCAAGGTGTAAGCAGGGCCGTGCTCCTTTCTGTATGCTCTAAGAGAGAATCCATTTTCTTACTCTTTCCACCTTCTAGAGGCTTCTCTCTTTCCTTAGCTTATGGCCCCTTTCAGCAATGGCTTTACTACTTACCTCATTATATTTGAAGAACAGTTCTTTTCTGCTATTCTTTTTTTGACTGTCTTTTAATTGGTATGTTTTCATCTTTTACATCTGTTGTAATTATTGATGTATTTGGATTTATGCCTTTCATTTTCTTATTTGTTTTTCATTTGTTGCCCTCTTATTTATTTCTCTTTTCTGTTTCTCTGTTTTCCCTGCCCCACCTTTGTTTTTGGTTATTTGATTTTTTTTTTTTGGTTAGGTTTTCTATTATTGCATGTGTTTTTAATCATATTTCTCTGTATAGTTCTTTTTTAATGGTTGCTCTAGGGATTACAATATACTTAATTTTTCACAGTCTACTTAGAATCAATATTTTAGTACTTCAAGTGGCACATAGAAACTGTACAACCATAAAATTCCCTTTGCTCTCCACACCTTATGTTGTACTTGTCTTTTATATTGTATTATATTGTATTGTAAATACACACACACACACACACACACACACATATTTAGAAAGCCTCATCAGATGTACTTTTACTTTCAACTGTCAAACATATTTTAAGGAGCTCAAGAAGATAAGAATAGTCTGTTATTTTTGCTGAAATATTTAGTATTCTGTTGTTCTTCCTATAGTCCTGATGTTTCAAATTTTCTTTCTAGTATAATTTCCCATCTATTGGAAGAACTTTCTTTAGCAATTCTTTAAAAGTAGTTCTGCTGTCAACCCATTGACTTAGTTTTCCTTCACCTGAGAGTGTATTTATTTCACTTTCATCTCTGAAGGATATTTTTGCTGAATATAGAAATCTGGGTTGACAGTTCTTTCTTTCAGAGTGTTAAAAATATTTCACTTCCTTCTGGGCTGCATAGATTCTGAAGATAAATCATTTGACCCCTTTTTCCCCTAAAAGTAAGGATAAATTTTCTCATTGCTTTCAAGATTTTTTCTTTGTCTTTCATTTTCTAAAGTTTAATTAGGATGCGTCTGGGCATGGATTTCTTTGTATTTATCCTGTTTGGGGATTTGCTGAGCTTTTTGAATCTATAAGTTTATGTCTTTCAAAAAATTTGGAAAATATTTTCATAAAATAATTTTACTTATACCGTACTCATTCTTCTCTCCTGCTGGTATTCAAATGTCACAAATATTGGACCTGAGGCACTATTCATTTTTTCCTCCCAATCTTTTTCTCTCTCTTCTTCAGGTTAGGTAATTTCTATTCATCTGTAGTAAATTCACTGATTTTTTTCTTCTGTCATCTCCATTCTCTATTGAGCTTATTTAGTGAGCTTTTAATTTTGGTTATTGAAATTTTTCCACTTCTAAGATTTCTTTGGTTCTTCTTCATATCTTCTATTTCTTTTCTGAGTCTGTGTTTTCATTTGTTTCAAGAATGTTTGCTCATACTTGTTGAAGCATTCTGTAATATTTGCTTTAAAATCTTTAGTATCTTTTTTAGATAATTTCAACACCTGTGTTTTCTTAGGTTGACATTTTTCCCACACAAGCTGATATTGTCCTATTTCTTTGTATACCTAATAAATTAACATTATACTCTGCACATTTGACTATTATACTAGGAGACTTTGGGTCTTGTTTAAATCCTATGCAGAGTGTTGATGTCTTTGTTTTAGTAGGCATTCAACCCAGTTCAATTCAGACTGCAAGTTCCTATGGGTCGTGATTATAGAATCAGTTCAATTTTCAAAGCCTTTGCCATTTTATTTGTCTTTGCCCTACATGTGTACCACACTTTGCCAGTCTGGAACTTGAGTGGTAATCTGTCTCATAATTCAATTCTCAAAGTCCATGTATGCTTGTTTGGATCAGACCCACACATATGCCTCTCAAGAGTGAGCCTAGGAGTTCATATAAACAACTTTCAGGTGTTGCTTTCCCAAGCTCCTCCTTGTTTGTGATCTCCCATTAATTTCTGATTCCCTGTGACTCCCTGTTTGCAGTCTCTAACCAGAAAGGTGGGGCTTTATTTATCCCTCTTTAATGTGCATTCCTGCAACTGTGCCCATATTTCGGACAAGTGGCAGGAGGACAGAGAGAGAGAAACAAAAAAACGGGATCCACTACATACTCTTGGGACCGTAGCTCCTGTGATCAGAGAGGTAGGGTCCCCTCTCTCAGAGTTTTAGACTCCTGATGGCCTCTGTTGCCACTGCTGCCGTGGGTGTCTTGGCTTGAGAGAAGAGAGAAAAAAGGAAAAAATTGGAGATTTTCATACCTTCTTGTGAGTATTAAGAGACCCTTTTCCCTTTCCTCAAGCCAGAACTAGAGGGATTCTCCTGAAGCTTTCCGTTTGGACTTTATTAAGTTCAGTCTGGTTGATACCAGAGAAGGGGAAAAAGTGGTAAACCTGCTGTTGCTTCAGAGGTACTTCAAATTCTGGTCTTAACCGAATCTGCCTAATACTGGCTTACTTTTCTGAATTCTCAAGTACCTGCTACATGCATTCTATCCGGGTCTTGCTGTTATAGTTATGTGCTTGGTGTGTGATTACTCCATTTTATCTGGAACTGGAGTCTGACTTAAGATTTTTAATTTTGTTTCTTCAGGAATTTTACAAGAAACTGAAGTTTTGATTCAAATATATTTTGAATTGAAACCAGAGATGTACTAGAGTTTAGATTCTTTCATCTGATTAAGGTAAGATTATTTAATAAAACTTAATCAGACCCTTACTGTACATTTTAAAACTTTAATGTGTGCTTTATTAACACATTTTAATTTCCCAGTCTAACCTGAGATTCTGATCTCAGAAAATAGTTTTATGGTTCATTTACCATTTAAATAGTTAATGTTCCTGTAACAGCTACTAAATATGAGGGAAACATGATTATATATTCAGTGAAGGTGTTATTTACTAATAATCAAATCTGTTTGCCTAGAGCAAGAGTCAGCAAACTATGGCCCACAGGCCAGCCACCTGTTTTGGTAAATAAAGTTTTATTGGAATATAGTCCCACTCATTTATTACATATTGTCTATGGCTGCCTTAGCACTAGCTGGCGGAGTTCATTAGTTGGAACAGTGTCTGTGTGGCCCACAAGCCTAAAATCTGGACCTTTTAGAGAAGTTTGCTGACCCTTGGCCTAGAAGACTGAATCAGGGTATCTTACTATGCAATGCAATTATAATATGTGAAGTGGTAGCTAACTGGTTTTAGTTGTCAGTAAAGGTTGTCATATGAAAACTATTTAGAGATTTAAAAATGCAAATAAATAAGTGTACCCACACTAAGTCTAACTTCTTGAAGTGAAGGATCTGTATTATTTCTTAGAGGAAGTACTGGTTTTCTGAAATAAATGTTTTTAAAAATAAGATAATGCTGTGAGCAGTTAAATACCAAGTGCTTATTTCTTAGTAGAAGGCTTCATTTTACTTTTATTTTTAAAAATAAAAGTTTATATGATAAAGATCAAGCTTGTTCCTGCTCTAAAAAATTAAACACAGATGTATTTAATTATATTTTGTCTTTTCTACTAAATTTAAACAGAACTCGTAGTATTTTGAGAGAGTAATGATTGTATGTTTTTAATATCTGTTCTAATAAAATAAGTGGTTTCAAGTATTTGAAGTTTTAAATGAAAACAGTCTAATATAAGATTATGTTTAATGGTTAAAATTGGAATTACATTTCTTTGTGAGTTTTAAATTGAACTATTTATACCTGGCTTATGATTCCTAAAATTACGAGTGTCTAAAATACATAAGGTAGAAGAAGAAATTAAAACTTGAGCTTAGAAAATCTATAAACTGTTTGCTGTACTCTTCAGGAATCTCTTGGGCGAAGGAAAAAAGCATACTTTTAAAATATGTCGTATAAATTAGAATTTCCAACCTGTATCACATACAGAAATTTCCCAGTTTAGGGCACGAAAATCTGAAAAAAAAATTTTGCTAGCTTCCAGGTAATCTTAACAAAATAAAGTAAGTTTCTGAACTCTTCCTGTTATAAAGAATGGTGTAATTTGAAAAACAGTTTCTTTTATGTCATGCTTAGCCTGAGATATATTTACTTTCCTAATAGACTTGTGTGAGGTATCTTTGCTTGTGTTCTTATAACACCAGTTTAGAACTTCTAAAAATTTACTTTTTAAAGGGGGAGATCTAGAAATTTACCTGAAGGAAAAGATCTTTTTATACCATCATACATTTTATATTTAAATCACTATGGATTTAGAATTTGAGTGCTTATACATTTGAATTATGAAAGATTATTAAGCTGCAGAAGAAGGGATGGGAATCTTGATAACTTCACTATGTTAATGAGGCCACCTTAGCATTGTGCATGTAGGTATGGCCTAAACTGAACTGGATTTGGAGAGTACCTATCTGATTCATAAACTGAGACTTATGAATAAATAATTTATTATGAATAAGTAAATAAAATTTCCTTTTAGATGATGGATTATGTAAGAAAGTACTGCTGAATTTTTTTTGCCTCTATTGAAATCATGTCTTAAGACATCTTTTTTTTTTTTTTTAAGCTTCCCTGATTTATGTTCCAGTTGTGGTACTTAAAAGTAAAGCAAGGGGAAATCTATAGAAAAGTTCACACTTTGAATTTCTCTTTCATGTAACTTTAGATTATTTAGATTTTTCTAGGTCAGCATAAAATATTTCAAAAATCAAATACTGAGTCATTGCCAGTTTGGTGTTAAATATGTGAGTTAAAGACGGGGTAGGAAATCTTTGGTATATTGAATATACAGCTTGTCTTTTAGAATGCTCCATGGCCTGTTAGGAACCATCTGCACAGCAGGAGGTGAGCAGCAGGTGGGAGAGCGAAGCTTCATCTGTATTTACAGCCGCTTCCCATAACTTGCATCACTGCATAAGCTCTGCCTCCTGTCAGATTAGCAGCAGCATTAGATTCTCATAGGAGCACCGAACCTGCTGTAAACTGTGCCTGCGAGGGATCTAGGTTGTTCACTCCTTATGAGAATCTAATGCCTGATGATCTGAGGGGGAGCTGAGGCGGTGATGCTAGTGCTGGGGAACAGCTGCAAATACAGATTATCATCAGCAGAGAGGTTTGACTGCATAATAAATGTAATGCACTTGAATCATCCTAACCCACCCCCTCCCCAGAGAAAAATTGCCTTCCGTGAAACTTGTCCCTGGTGTCAAAAAGGTTGGAGACTACTGTTTTAGAGTGTATGTGGCTGGATAAGAAAGGGCCTGAATGGATTTGTTTTGTAATTTTCCTTGTTCTTATCTAAAAGACTAAAAGAGAATTTCAACTTTTTACTTTTGTAGATGCTGAACAGTAACTTTTGTAGATGCTGATCGTTATCAGCTGTTATAGTAGCTATTTGCGGTGTTGAATTTTTGACATGAGTATTTTTATTGCTAACAACAATGTGGACATGTGTATTATTTCTGCATAGCTGTCAGGGTAGTAAAAAAAAAACTAGTTTGGAAAGAAACTAGTAATATAAAAACATCTTACTTTAATTGTCCACTATGGATTTTCTTTAAAAATGTTAAATAATGTGTTTTTGAATAATATGTTTTTTGTACACAGTCATTTCATTTTCTACTAAATAAAAATTTTTTTTAGAAAAAAAATTTTTTCCCTAGAATTTGCTGTCAAGAAGGGTATATGTACACTTGAAAGAGGGAATAAAGAGTGTTTTTCTCTTTTCTTTAAGCTTTTTAAAACACTTTTTATTTTAAAATAATTTTAGATGAACAAATAAGTTGTGAAGATAGTACAGTACAGAGTGTTTTTGTATAGTCTTCACTCAGCTTCCCCTAATGTTAACATCTTACATAACCATGGTATAGTGATCAAAACTGAAGACTCAATATGGACTTAGTAAATTACAGACTCTATTAGAATTTCAGCAGTTTTTCCACTGATGTCCTTTTTCCAGGATCGCACATTACATTTCGTTGTGGTATTTCCTTGGTCTCCTCTAATCTCTGGCAGTTCCTCTGTCTTTCCTTGTCTTTGATGACTTTCATGTTTTGGAAGACTATTAAATATTTTGTAAAATGTCACTCAATTAGGGTTTCTCTGATTTTTTTCTCATAATTAGTTTGAAGTTACAGATTTTGGGAAAGAATACCACAGAGGTAATATGCCTTTCGCAGCATATACTATCATGGGTTCCATGCTGTAACCTTTATCACTTGGTTATGGTGGTGTGTGCCAGATTCCTCCATTGTAAGGTTAATATTTTTCCCTTAACTAACAAATATTTGGGGGAAAATACTTTGAGGGTCCACAAATATCCTGTTTCTTCTTAAATTTTGGCCACTAATTTTAGCATTTATTCGTGGATCTTGCCTACAGTGGCTGTGGTATTCCAGTGGTCATTTTTTATTCCCCTTATTTCCTCTATATTTACCAGTTATAATTCTTCTGTGACAGAGAGTAGTCCCTCCTCACATTTATTTATTTAATCATTTGTATATATTAGTGTGGATATTTATTTTATTCTGAATCAATCCTGTTTATTTTGTTGCTCAAATTGTTCTAGCTTTGGCCACAGGGAGTATTTCTGCGTCCTTTCAGCATGTCAGAGTTTTGTTTTTTTTTTCCCCTTTGTCTTAAAAAGCAATTCCTTACTTTCTGGCTTCTTAAGATGCTTCAGGTTCATCTTGTATTTTTCCTTCTCCAGCCCTGGAATCACCCACTTTTCCAAGAAACCCAGGTTCATCTTATTGGAGAATAGTATTTAGAAACCAACATCTGGGTGCTAGTTTGCTTATTGCTACTGAGTGGCTATTGCTTTTAGGCCTTTCAGCTGTCAGAGCTAGGAAATGTAAGTATATTTACTAACCCACATTTATATGCACATCTATATTTATTTCTGTGTCAATCTGTATATGCATTTAAAATTTTTTTCATTTAAAAGTTCATATTGATACATTCAACTCCTGAGATGTAGCATCACAGGATTATTCTCATATTCCCCTTTTATTTGAATTTATTTCTCCCACGATGAGAAACCTGACTCTCTCATTATCTACAATATACTTATGTAATTGTTACACATGTATCGTAGTTTCAGAATTCCTAACCCATACTCCTATGAGAAACAAATTTACCAAATAGAATACAGTGTCTGTGTATAGTTCTTTTTATCTTTATTCCCATAGTATCTAGCCAAAATGCTTTTTTCCAAAGTTAGTTAAGTGAGATCTTTTCTTCCATATCCCCTTCAGTTCACTGTGTCATTGATTTGTATCACAGTTAGATTCATTTTTCACAGTTTTCTTCTTATCTTGGGTTTCCCTGACTTCCTGGTTATTTGTTTTTAATTTACATATAGTAAAATACACCTCTTGTGTTGTATAGTTCTATGGGGTATTTAAAAATGCGTGGAGTCATGTATCTGCCAACAGCAGTTCCATGACCCGAGAATTCCCTTGTGCTGCCGCTTTGTAGTCAATCCCTCTCCCCAACCCCAGGCAACCACTGATGTGTTTTCCACCCCTTCGTTAGCCTTTTCCAGAATTTCACATAAATAGAATCATAAAATACATAGCCTCTTAGGTCTGGCTTCTTTCGCTTAGCAAAATACATGTAAGTTTCATTCATTTGTTGTATAAATCATTAGTTTGTACTTTGTTGTTGCTGAGGAGTATTTTATTGTATGTACCACAGTTTGCTCAATCATTTATCTGTTGTGGGACATCTGGGTTGTTTCCAGTTTTGGTCAATCATGAATAAAGATACTACAAACATTTACATAAAGGGTTTATGTTTGTGTGTGTGCACATGCATGTATGTACATAAGTTTTTGTTTCACTTGGGGTAAATACCTAGGGTATTATGGACCTTATTGTAGGTATGTATTTAACTTCACAAGAAACTGCCAAACTTTTTCCAAGTGGCTGTACGATTTTACCTTCCCTCCACTAGTATTTGAGAGTTCAAGGATGCTCTGCATCCTTGTCAGCACTTGGAATTGTCAGTTAGTTTTTGCCTTTTAGATGTTCTAATATATGTGTAGTAGTATCTCATGGTTGTAATTTGCATTTCCCTAATGACTAATGATGTTGAGCTCTTTTACATACGTCATCCATATATTTGTGAATGGGCAGCTGATCTCTTTTATTTCTCTTTATTTTATGATCAACCAGGTGAATAGAGTCTTTCCAATATCTTTTTGATTGAATTACTTACCATCATCTCTGACTATTTGGCTGTACTTTATAATAAAATATACATTTCCATATATCAGTTTTGGTTATCTGTGCTTACTACTGGGGAATGTATGTATAGTTTTTATATAGCTGAGTATGTAAACGATAATTTCATTGTTGTCTAAAGCTAGATTGCTTTATAGAAATCTTGTCAAACATTATATCTGTGACTGAAAAAATATGTAAGACAAGGTAAAGTGTAATAAGTCCTGCTAGTGCTGAAGATTGGCTTTGGGTGGACAAACATCACTTTAGTAAAATAAATTTTAGGGCCTTAAGTGAGATCTTTTCCCCTTTGACTATCAAATGAACAAACAAACCTGATGCTTTCTTAAGATGTCTGTCTATATATGCAAACTTTGGTATGTTCTTACAACTAATCAGTTAATACTAAATTGAAGAGATTAGAAATGAATGTTTTTAAATTTGGGCCACTTTCCATAAATGTTTAAACTGACAGCTAAAAATAATTTAATGTATTGCATCATTGAGCTGAGTTAATAAAAATGTGTGGAACACTTACCACTTCCTTGTGTTTCAGAGACTACTGCTAAGTAACCTGTAATCTAATGATTAATTGAATTCTTAGCTTACATTTATTTTTTTATCAGAATGGAATAAGGATATATCAAGTTTTAGTGGGTGCTTTATACCCTATTTGAACTTTATATTTACTATTTTTTTAAAGACCTATATTCAGGCCGGGCGTGGTGGCTCACGCCTTTAATCCTAGCTCTCTGGGAGGCCGAGGCGGGCGGATTGTTTGAGCTCAGGAGTTCGAGACCAGCCTGAGCAAGAGCGAGACCCCGTCTCTACTAAAATTAGAAAGAAATTAATTGGACAACTAAAAATATATAGAAAAAATGAGCCGGGCATGGTGGCATATGCCTGTAGTCCCAGCTACTCGGGAGGCTGAGGCAGGAGGATCGCTTGAGCCCAAGAGTTTGAGGTTGCTGTGAGCTAGGCTGACGCCACGGCACTCTAGCCTGGGCAACACAGTGAGACTCTGTCTCAAAAAAAAAAAAAAACCCACTACTGAATGCCAGTACCTAGAACTCTACCTGGCATAAGTAAGGATTCAAATAATATTTGATGGATGAATGAATAAAAAAGGAATTAAAGATATCAAGAAAAC
>CAUYSK010066387.1:0-63218 GCA_963575035.1 Avahi laniger
TCGCCATCAAATTGGTACTAACTGATCAACACTAGGGTGATCACATGGCAGAAATACTCTCCAGGGATTAGGGGTATGGGGGGCGAATCTACAACTAAAGGACACGGGGAGCACTAAAGGGAGGGAAGGGCACGCCTTTAACCTGCATTTGGGTGAGGCAAAGACATAAAATGTAACTAGAATGTTTGTACCCTCACAATACCTTGGAATAATAAAAAAATAAAAAATTAAAAAAAAAATTAAAAAAAGAAATGATAAATCTTTGAGGTGATGGATATCCTAATCTACCCGTATTTGATCATTGTGCATTGTATGCCTATATCAAAATATCACAGGTACCCCATTAAGATGCACAATTATCATGTATCAATAAAAATAAAAATAAGTAAAATTAATTTTAATAATGTTTTATTTAACCCAATTATATTCAAAATATTATGTCAAGATGCAATCAGTTTTTAAAAAATTATTAATCATGTTGACATCTATTTTTTTCATACTAAGTCTTCAAAATCTGGTGTGTATTTTACACTCACAACACGTTGCAATTCAGACTGGCCATGTGTCAAGAGCTGAATAGCCATGTATGGCTAGGGGCTACCATATTGGAAAGGGCTGCTCTAGAGAGTTTCCCTTGGTGAAATGGAGGTGCCTCACCTAGAGGACTCAAGGAGCAGTCCACAGCCAATGACTACTGACATGGAGATACAGAAGGCAACCCCATTGCCCCAGGGTGGGACTGACCCTGTGGTACAATTCATGCTCCAGAGCTCCTGTGGGATCAGGCAGTGGCTGGGTCACACCGCATTCTTGCCTCACTCGCTCCCCTGCCCACTCCTGCAGGTGCTCCCACGACAACAGCCTTGCAAAAGAATCCCCATCTCGGGCTCTGCCTAGGGAATTTGTTGCAATGCAGGGAGAGAAGGGTACAAATAGTTATTGAGTATCTATCATATGTCAGACACTTAATAACTATCGTCTTATCTTACCACAAAACTATGAGGTGGGAAATATCATCCACACTGTAAAGATAAGGAAACTAACATAGAGGAGTGTATCCGGCCACGATGACGTATTATGGGATTATTTAAAATTATACTTGCAAAGCCACTTAACAAAGGTATATAATATTTAAACGCTTATGGCATAACGTTGATTGGGAAAAATAAGAGAAAAACGCACTGCGTGAATGCGTTTTTTCAAATGTGAACATTTTTTTAAAAGCTGAAAAGGATATTGCTATGGTTTGAATGTTAGTGTTCCCAAAATTCATATGTTGAAATCCTAGCCTCCAAAGTGCTGGTACTAAGAGGTAGGGCCTTTGGGGGCGATGAGGTCATGAGGGTGGAGTCCTTTTGAATGGGATTAGTGTCCTTATAAAAGAGGTTTGTCCCTTTCGCCATACGAGGACACAGCAAGAAGGCACCGCCTAGGTGGGAGCAGGCCCTTACCAGACACCGAACCTGCCAGCACCTTGGACTTCCCAGCCTTCAGAACCATAAGAAATAAATTTTTGCTGTTTATTAGCTACCCAGTTATGATATTTTATTATAGCAGCTCAAACAGACCGAGAAAGAAATACACTGCAATTTATCAATAACCGACTGTGGATCATTGGAATTAATGGGTTTTTATTGTTTTTGTTTTTGTTTTTGTTTTTTTTTTTTGAGACAGAGTCTCACTCTTTTTGCCCAGGCTAGAGTGCCGTGGCATCAGTCTAGCTCACAGCAACCTCACACTCCTGGGCTCAAGCGATCCTCCTGCCTCAGCCTCCCGAGTAGCTGGGACTACAGGCATGCGCCACCATGCCTGGCTAATTTTTTTTTCTATGTATTTTTAGTTGTCCGATTAATTTCTTTCCATTTTTAGTAGAGACAGGGTCTCGCTCTTGCTCAGGCTGGTCTCAAACTCCTGAGCTCAAACAATCCGCCCGCCTCAGCCTCCCAGAGAGCTGGGATTACAGGCGTGAGCCACCGCGCCTGGTGGTTTTTTTAAATTTTTCTTTTACTTCCCCCCATTCTGTATTTTCCAGTTTTTCCCAGGTGAGTAAGGGCTCCCTCACTGAGGAGAGTTGGCCCGCCTTGAGAGCAGCGTCATGTAACAGTTAAAGAGCTTGGTTTGGTTTGGAAATGGTCAAACCAAGAATCCAAAGGGTTCAAATCCCAGCTCTGCCACTTACAAATGTTATGACCCTGGGCACATGAGTTAACATCTCTAAACTTCCATTTTGACACCTATAAAAGGGACAAGCACGTATATCTCATATGGTTCTTGTGAGGATTAAACAAGTATTTGTGTTTTAAGTGTTTGGCACAGTGCCCGGCACATAGTAGGTTATTAATGGATGCAGAACATAAATGGAGTCCAACCTCGGCCCCAAACGCAACAATTTTTACCCTATTCCTTCCTCAAATGCAATCCACGGATTCCTGACATGATCTGCCAAATCCTCTCAATTCAGGTTGCTCGGGCTTGGCAGAGAACCCACAACTGGCCCTTTTGAGTCAAGGAACAATCTCTGTCGGGGGAGCACTCTTGCTCCCATCCCCGCATAGTTAGGCCACTTGAGTCCCATGTCTCCGGGGAGCCAGGCCTCCACTTCACAGCTGTGAGCGCATAGCTTCGCAGGGCAGGGAGTTCTTTCTTCTATGTGATGAATGAGACTTAAATTGGCCCAGTGATAGATGAGTTATCCTAAAGGCATCGAATATTTAAAACTGAATTCTCCTTTGACAAAAATAGTCCGTGGATTTCAAGACCACTGTCCCGAAGTCCCTGTTCGCGAGCATGTGACGTCTGCCCATGCTGAATTTCCGCTAAGCATTCACCAGCGTCGAGGACTGAGATACCCTTTTCTCCTTTTTGCTGTTCCTACGAAGGCAGAGCGTGTGCTTTACATCTTTATCTTAAGTGACCAGACTTGTTTATAGCTGCTCCAAATAATTATGTTTGAATTCATTTGCGTTTAGCACACCCCAGACCATGCACTCCTCTGATTAAGGGCTTCTAAATGGAATTCTCCCCTGGAAATGAGCCTTAAGTGGATTTCTTCACGCCGACAAGCTCCTGTCCCAGATAGCCACGTGGTCCCCGGAGGGAAGATTCTGCGCCAGCTCACGCTCCCTTAGTACAGTCGCACACTTTTCTCCAGGTGGGCTTGCTTCTCCGGGACCTGCATCGACCCACTAGTCCTTGCAGGTCTTTGGATTCCACGCTTCCAGCCCAAACCTCACCATTTCTCCAAGGCCCCGAGGAAGAGTAACCTCCCTGGAGGGACCACCCCAGATTACCCTGAACCCCTCTCTCTTAGATCCTCATAAACCAGATGCTGGGAACTTTGTCTTATACGGCCAGATAGTAAATATTTCAAGCTTTGAAGGCCACACAGTCTCTGGCACAACCGCTCAACCCTGCCATGGTGGCACAGTCACAGACGATATGTGAAACCATGAGCGTGGCCGTGTTCTAACAACACTCTATTTACAAAACCAGGGGGCAAGCAGGAACTGGCCCACAGACTAGAGTTTGCTGACCCTTGCCCCAGAGACCTGCAATGGCCACTCTGGCTGCCCTGCTCGGATCCCCTTTCCTGGCTGCTGAGAATGTTGGGAGCTAAAGGCTCACAGCTGCGCCCTTGTCCACGCTGGCTACGAGAGCGGAGACATCTGTCCTAGGAAGTTACTTTGCCCTTAACCTCAAGCCGGGGGGACAGCCAGAGCCAGGGACTGATTGACACAAAGACACAAAAGGCTGGCCACGTGCCTCAAGGTAGGACCAACTTTGTGGTGCAATCCATGCTGTGAGCTCCCTCTGTTAGCAAATGGAAGCCAGTCCATCCCCCTGCTTGGCCTTTTCTACCCTCCCTCCATCCTCCTCTCCTCCTAAGAGCATTTCCTCCATAAATTGCATTCCCCCAAATCCCTGTCTCTGATTTTGCTTCTAGGAAACCCAAGCTAGCGTCATACTAGCATTGTCTTTTTTCTTGGTAGCCTTACGCTTCCAAGTTGTATCTTTCCCAGTAAGACTGTGAGCTTCTTGGAGGGCGGGGAGTGAGAAGAGGGACGTATCTTCAGCACCATGGTAGAGAAAAAGAAATCCATAGGCTGCTTAGTTCAATGGCCTGGGCTAATTCCTGGCTCTGTCACTTACCTGGTGTGGGACTTCGAACAAAAAGAATAACAGTAACAGTGGTGACAGCAGGCCTGTGTCTTGGGCGGTACATTTCGTGCCAGGCACCATGCTGAGAGCTTCATGTTAGCCACTTCGGCATCCTCACAGCAGGTCTTAGTCTATTACAGCTGCTATAACAAAAATCCCATAGACAGGTGGCTTACAAAGAATAGAAATGTATTTCCAATAGTTCTAGAGGCTGGGAAGTTCAACATCAAGGTGCCAGAAGATTCCGTGTCTGGTGAAGACCTGCTTCCCAGTTCATAGACAGCCAACTCTGTGCTGTCACCTCACATGGTGAAAGGGACTAGGGAGCTCTGTGGGGTCTCTTTGATAAGAGCACTAATCCCATTCGTGGGGCCTCACCCTCATGAACCCATCTAACCCCAGTTATGTCCCGAAGGCCCCATCTCCTAATGCCATCACACTGGGGGTTAGGTTTCCACCCATGAATTTGGGGAGGACATGAACACCCCGTCTACAGCAGAGCACCACTATTAAGAAGGCCCATCATTAGCCCATTTGTAAATGAGGACACTTTGGCTCAGAGAGTGTCCAAGTCACCTATTTTACAGATGAGGACAATTGCTGTGATCATTAACACAAAGGCCGAAGTGCCAGCCACCAGCAGATGCTCCAAAAATACATTATTATCAGTTGCACTGACCGGTATCTAAACATGAGACATTATTTCTACATGACCTGATCCTTTTTCCAGCACCTGGCTGTACACATTTTTGTTCCATGCCCCCTTTCAGCTTTTCATTGTTAATGGGACAGGGAACTCGAAGATGAGAAAATCAAGTTTTGCCATGAGCTTCAAGCAATCTGGCCTTCCCACTCAGACTCCTTCCTGTGGACCAAAGATTCTTGCCCCCAGAAATAATCTGAACATCCTGCATCAGTTACATAGGAGCATCATATCACATCTACTCGTTTATTTATTCAACAGATATTTAATGCATACCCTCTTACTTGCCAGGCACATGTGGCAGCCAGCCTCCAAGACGGCCCTTGGTGAGTCCCCAGGAGTGTACCATTTGGAAGTGGGCCCTGGTCAAATCTTCAGAGGACGCAGCAGCCCCATTCAGCATCCTGACTGCAACCTCACGAGAAGCCCTGAGCCAGAGCACCCAGCTAAGTCGTTTCTAATTCCTGACTCTTAGAAACCATGTGAGCGGATAAGTGATTCTTGGTGTTTTAAGCCACAAAGTAGGGGTAATTTGTTACACAGCATTAAATAACATAACATTTAGTAGAATATTACACACCCATTTAAAAGAATGTTTATGAAAAGGTTTAATTCTACAATGACAGGCCAATGACATAACTCAAAACAACAAAAACAAAATTAAACAAGACAATGTACATAAAAAGATACTATAAAGAATTATAATTCATGAAGACAGCCTAATAATATTCTCATTTTTAAAAGGAGATGAATATGTATATATCATACTTGATGAGTGCTTATCATAAGCCAAGTACCCTGCACATATTATCTCACTTAAATCTCAAAACAACCTCATAAGATATTATCATTTCCATTCTTAAGTTGGGGAAACTGAGGCCCAGAGAGATTAACTAATTTGTTCAAGGCCACATAGCTAGTAATTGGTGGAGTCTGAATTTGACCCAGAACTACCTGACTTTGAACCTTGTTTTAGTAGCTATTACTACTATGGCCTATGGACAAAATAAGAAAGAAATGCCGCATAATGTGTGTTCTTCAGGGACTTTTTTTGTACTTTTCAAATTTTCTACAAGGAGTACCTATTATGTTTATAACTGGGGGAAAATAACAGTTATTGATTTTACAACTAAAAATAAGACAAACAAAAAATGTTCTCTCTTCCAGAAATTCAAAGGAAATATCTATTTCCATTCATCACGTTTTCCATAGGGGTGTCTACTGGCATTCAAGGTGGGATAATTGTTACTTGTGAGGGTCTGGCTTCTGTCCTGTAGGATGTTTAGCATCACTGGCCCCTGTCCACCAAATGTCCCGTAGCAGATGCGGTCAGTTCCCTACAGCTATGGTCCCCAACCCCCAGGCCAGGGACTGGTAGTGGTCCATGGCCTATTAGGGACCAGGCTGCAGAGCTCCACTGTGCCTGCCCCCCTCCCCCCTCCAGAAAAATTGTCTTCCATGAAACTTGGGAAGGGGGGAAGGGGAGGAAGGGGGTGCCACACAGCAGGAGGTGAGCGGCGGGCTAGTGAGCAAAGCTTCATCTGTATTTACAGCCGCTCCCCATTGCTCACGTCACTGTCTGAGCTCTGCACCACTCCAAGCCCGGTGGGAAAATTGTCTTCCACGAAACTTGTCCCTGCTGTCAGAAAGGTTGGGGACCACTGCCCTACAGCGTCCCTTCAGCACTCAGCTCTGTGCCCAAGGGTGCCAGCTGCAAACATCTGGGACTCTTCGCCTGGTAACTTTTGCTCTGGCTGAAAAACTCACTTGGTTCCCACACAGGCAAGCCACAAGTGCCCAAGAGCTAATGCTCCGGATGCAGCCCTCAACCACTGCTCAAGCTAGAATTTGGTGGATAAATCCCTAAGCCTCCCTGCTCCTCAACTGCAACGACTCTGAGGCATGTTCTACTGGGTCTCCCAGAGTTCTCCGGCAGGACTGAGCTCCATTTCCCGTGCTCGTAACTCACCTGATGATACACCTTAATCGGCTTCCCTAGCTCGCTTACACTTACCTAACAGCATTTCCTAAGATCACCTCCCAAATGTCCTCTAATCCTTGTCTCAGAGACTGCTTCTGGGAGAATCAAACCAAGTCCACTTCACAGGCATGTTGATACTGAAAAATTCCTACATTTTTCTAAACAGCCATACTGAGGCATAGAGGGTACAGTACTATTCCTGCATAAGAAAACACGTAAGTTGCACCACTGCTTTCTAGGTAGGGACCTCAGGCTCCAAGAACAGCCCATGCCAGGGTCATTTCACAGAGCGCCACCTTCCAAAATCTTTCAAACCTCTGTCCCTGTTGCCGACATCCCATTCTCTGGCTATTTCGGTCCAGTCCCTCCCTGCAGTTCAAGATATAGCGGCAAATTTTAGGTCAAACATGCAAGCTAAACAAGAAAGATAAAATAATCCATGGCTTGGGGCTTAGCAATGTTCTAGGAAGGATATAATCAAAACAATAGTAATGCCAGGAACTAACACTTATTAAGTGCTTGTTACATACCTGAAGACTCTACATAAATTTTGTATTTTAGTTCTTCTAAGAAGAAATGTGGCTGGTTGGAGGTCAAGACAGCCCAGAAATAAGAGTTCAAAGTGCTCAGTTCATTGAGTCAACAAAGATTTATTGAGCATCTACTGCATGCCAGGCAGTAGATTAGGTTGAGGGATGAAACAAAGACCAAGTCATGCAAGGTCCTTCTTCTCCCAGAAGCCACATTCTTATAGGACAGTGGTTTTCAACCAGGACAATTTTACCCCTTGGCAATGACTAGAGACATTTTTGGTTGTCATAACTGAGTGGGAAGGTGCTATTGGCATCTAGTGGGTAGAGGCCAGGCATGCTGCTAGACATCCTACAATGCAAAGGACAGACTCCACAACAAAGAATTATCTGGCCCAAGATATCAATAGTGTCGATGTTGAAAAATTCTGTAAAAAAGGAAGGGGACGACAGAATGACAATATACAGGTAAATCAAGAATTTCGAGATGTGAACCCTGAGCCAGTCTCTTCCTCTTAGCTTTTGCTCTTAATCTGTAAACAGGGATCTATATTAAATGAGCCCTTCATCAACATCTGCAAAGGGAGACAGGGTGTTTTTTAACAGCCATGCCCATAACAGAATGGAGGTCTTGGCCACACACGTGGCCAATAGGAGACAAGTTTCCTACCTCCAGCATGTTGCGGAGCTCAACCTGATGTCCAGTTTGCTGACTGGAATCTCTAATCGACCCCACCCTCCTTTTGTAGGGAGAGATGCATTGATTTGTTTATGCAGTTTACACATCTTATCATTTATTTATTCCACCTCATTTCACAAAGGATTTGAAGCAGTGAAGTAAAATATAAATAATCATACATCCAAAACAGGGAAAATATGAATTAGAATAAGGGGTGTGTAGGGTTTTTGCCATTGTCATCTGTTTAGAATCTCTTCCCTGAAGATCTTCCCTTCAAATATGCCATGTGTATACACATGCACACACACCCTACTCCATAGTGGTTCTGTTCAAGCTGTGATATTTGGGTGGACTTGACTCCACTCACAGCCAATGGTGGACACCTGACCCCTGACTGACCAATCAGAGCACCATTTCCCCTGGTCAAAGTGATTGGGCCAGAGATAGACATGTGACCTATCCAGACCAATCAGAGAACTCTCTAGGATTTTTTTTCCCAAAGTTGTAGGGCTCTCGCCTTCTCTGGGGAGTTGGGCATTAAGGATGATTCTGGGTTAGGGCTGCCAGTAAGCCACCTTGCCAGCACAGGAAAAAACCTGTCTGAAAATTAAGCCAAGAGAGGCACGCAAAATCTAGAGATAAAGAGATGAAGTCAGAGCCCTGAGAACATTTGTTGAGACCTCGCTGTACCTAAAGGTCAGAGATATGGCCTCATGATTCCTTTTTTCCTTTGCCTTAGGTTTCTGTCCATTGAACCTAAAAGATCCAAACATAGTATAGGACCTATGCCGAGATGAGAGCAAAATGGAAAACAAAGAGCAGGAGATGAGGGAGACACAGTTTCATATCTGGCTATGAGCTTCTGGGTAGACTGAGTGAAAAGGGAAAGTTGATCAGTAGCATTGTTTTCATTACACATGAAGTGAGAACACTCAAGCTCCTTAGGAGAAGTAAAGCTTTTTCCTAGCACCTACTCCTCAAAGAACAACAGGCTTTGTAGAAGGAAATACGGAGAGATATGGAGGATGCTGCGGGGTGTCATTGACTGATACCCTGCAGTGAATCTAATCATGGGATTCATAGGCTGCAGTTACAGACTCTGTTATGGACACTCAAAGACTCACCCTTATGTGGCTGGCCAACCTGATTCTGTGGGATTGGGAAAGAGGCGATGTGCTCTGAGTACGCACATCTCAAAGGCCTTCTCTGCACATGAACGTTCCAGGAGCTGGTCCCAAAACGTTTTAGCCATTGCTAATTCTCAGCCCACTTCTGCCCTTTCCCTCTCAGGTGCAGCTCACTTATACCAACACCTGAAGGTTCCGCTCTCCGCTTCCAAGGAGGGAAATACAAGAGAATTGGAACCTCCTGCCCTTCAGCCCCAAAAAGGGTTGCACCAAGTTGCCTGCCGACGTCGGGAGCTGCCCTCGAGAGCACCTGTTCTTCACCTCCTGTCTCCATGATTAACTCAAGCTGTTGAGATCTCACGTTACCAGCAGGCTGTCACTGCACTGAGGATCCCAAATGGCTCCAGCCCAAGTAACAGATTGTTCCAGGCAACCTGTCCTTACAAAGCAAAAAGAAAAAAAAAATGCCACTGTGACCCCAAACTTGGAGTGGTGACGCTTTGGTAAGATCCACTCCAACCATGCGCTTCACTCAAGTGTCACAGATAAAGGCAGGTTTGTAGCAAAATACCGTAACTGGTGACTTTAGGGAAGACAGGGTTTGGTTTTGTTTGTTTGTTTCATTTTGTTTGTTTCAGCTCCCCTAGGAACTGTGCCAAGGGTTTTACATGCTCATTTCCTGTGATCCAAAGAACTGGACAGTAACGCCGTCACTTCCTGGGGGACGAAGGAGAGATGATGCACCTTCCCCAAGGTCACAGCACCAGGAAGAGACAGACCCACAGATCCGAACCCATGTGAGATGGACCCCCACGCCCACGTGCCGGCCTCTGGATCGGACCCTGAAAAGCAAGCCCGATGGGACTCGAGCAGGCAGAAGAACCCCTTGGCCCTGCCGTTGATCCAGTCAAAAGCTGTTTTCTTCCCAGGAGGGCCACAAATGACACACGCCATTAAAATATGATATCTGGGGAGGGTCGACCTTTAATTAAGTATCTACCACTTACCCCAGAGTCAGAATTAGTTCACTGGATAGTAAGAACCCTTAAGGCAGTTTTCCTCAAAATATAGCCTCAGGACTACCCACATCAGAATCATTTGGAAAGAGGTGAGGCTGCTACACATGGATCCATCACGGCCCCAGTCCTAGACTTGTTTTCCGAGCATCACTACCCCGAGAGAATGAGGCTCAGCTGAGAGAACTTACATTAACAAGCACTTGCAAAGAACCTGTTCTTCGCCAGGTATACGCTGGGTGCCTCATCACATCTATCATTTCTGTGATGTTTCATCAAACATCTTAACAAGGGCAGGGCGAAGCAGGAGACGGGGCTACCGACCTAAGTTGAGAAAAGCTGATGGCGCAGAGAAAACACAAGCCAGACAGATTTAGGGATTCGAATTCCAACACGGACACTTGAACAAGTGACAACCTCCCTGAGTGTCAGTCTCCCATGGCTTTGGCTTGAATCGTAAGTGAGAGCAATGACACATGCTCAGCTCTTAGCCAACTGTAGGATTCCACTCAAAGCATAAAGAAAAGGGGCCGGGCGCAGTGGCTCGCGCCTATAATCCTAGCATTCTGGGAGACTGAGGCGGGAGGATCGCTTGAGGTCAGGAGTTGGAGATTGCAGTGAGCTATAATGATGTCACTGCACTCAGGGTGACAGAGTGAGACTCTCCAAAAAATAAAAAATATTTATATATCAGATATATAAAATATATATAATACACACACACACACATACATATGTATATATAAAGAGCTTGTGACCAGTGGGTATAGGGTGAGTATTTTCCCAACAACAAATCTCCAGGAGGAGAATTATGGGACAATCAGGATATTCAAAAGAAACCACTTCCTGATGGAGCTTTTTCTTGATTCTTCCCCCAAAACATCATCCGAATGTATTAACTGAATGAATATTCACCCCTGTGCTTACTGGGAGCATGGCACATACTTGACATCGTGGGGAACACCTAGAAGTGTTTAGTGCCCTCAGAGAGTTTCCAATCTAGTTAGAGAGAAAAATAGATACTTCTATGAAATTAACATGCACCATGAAAATCAAAGGCAACAAGGCAGGCAAAGCCAAAAGGCAGAATGAGAATCAGCACCTGAGAGTCAATAAATGCAAGCTGACTTGGAGAGGCCAGAAATGAACCTGACACTGAGTAAGAGTCTTAGGAGTTGAGGAAAAAGAGAGGTTGATGACAGGGAGCTGGGCTTCCCCTTAGGTTCTCAGAAGGTGTAGCAAAGAAGGAGAGGAGCATTGCAGGAGAGAGTGGCTGGGGTCACTGACAGCCCCACTATAGTCTCAGTTCTCCAGGGTGCTGAGTTTATGGAAGACTGAGAACTGAACCACCCAAAAATATGCAGATAGGAACAAGCATAGCTTAATTCTTCCCCTTATTGCGATGGGCTTCAACACCTAACCCAGGCTGTCTCTCTCTACTAAATCTAAGAACAGTCACAGCCTCACAAAGCTCACAACCTGTACTAACAATATAGCATCAGCTCATCTAGGAGAGACTGGTGACCACCTGCTAAGATCTCTCTGTGCTCCCCAAGGGTGTCAACGGCTAGAGTTTATCCACCCTTTTGGATCCTAAACTCCCCGTCTCATAAAATCATATCTGATACCAATCCTTCAGGCTCAGTCCATAGCCCCTAGGATGGGAAAAATGTGCATCTATGTTTAAATAGACCAATAGGGAAAAATATCCAATAACCACTCATATGGACTGAATGTGTATGTCCCCCAAACTTTCTATGCTGATGTCTTAACCCCCAGTGTGACTGTATTGGGAGATGGGGTCTCTGAGGAGGTGACAAAGATTAAATGATGTCAGGGCTGCTGCCCATATAAGAGGAGGAAGAAATGCCATAGCTCGCGCTCTCTCTCTCTCCACTACATAAGGACACAGGAACAAGGCAGCCATCCACAAGCCAGGAAGAGAGCCCTCTCCAGAAACTGTCCTTTGATTGGAGACTTCTAGCCTCCAGAATTATGAGAAAATGAATTTCTGTTGTTTAAGCCACCCAGCCTGTGGCATTTTGTTAGGACAACCCAAGTAGACTAACAAATCCACTATTAAGTGAAATCAGCAAGGTGCAGAAGTGTCCATAAATGTTGATGAATGCATAGAATATCTTTGGGAGAATGGACAATAAACTTATTACAGTGGTTGACCCTGAAGAGGAGACTAAGAGGATAGCGGGCACTTACTGTTTGCTTCATGTCCTTGCAGGTTGCTTGCCTTTTTTTCCTACTGTGTACATACTGACCTCTTCAGATAGATAAATACATTAATTTTTAAAAATGTACTACATGTAAATGGACAGACTGCTAGGTGAAAGGCATTGTCCAGAGTAAGCTCTGCTTCTGGGAAATTCCAAGCTCTGCAAATTATCTAAAACTGAATTTCTAAAATTCTGACAAATATAAACATAGGGCCACGGTGGGCTTGCATAACACAGGGGATGGGGCTGTGGTTGTTGAGAGGACCAGCTAATTATATAAGGTACCGGGGGTGTTTCCTGCTCCAGGTTACAAGAATGATCTCAAAAGACAGTGTGGGGTAAGGAGCAAATGCATAAGCCCCACAGCCCTCCAGCCGGCCCACGCTGCGGCAAGGGGTTGGACGAGTCTGTAAACAGGCAGGAGCCGTATGACATTACTCAGGGGCACCAAGCAGAGGTTTTGCAGAACACTGGAGTCTTGTCATTTGCAGAGATCTGAGGCCAGAGAGAGCGGCTAAAATCGTATTCAGCCAAAATTACCCATGATGGCTGTTCCTCTGGTTTAGCACCAGATGAAGTAACTGGCTTGTGTTTAGGGGCCAAGTTATATGAAAAATGCATATCTTTAAATGCTAGAATCACACTCCGGAGAAGCTCGTGGGAAGTGAGTCTGTCTGAGGCAAAAGCAGACTCATGTCTCCCATCTCGCTGGCAGCATATGCTCATTGTGTGGAAGGGGGAACAGAAATACTCGCGTTATTTATGTTACGCTCGCGCACACACGAGCACTCACTAGCTCTCTCTTCCCCTCCCCCTCTCCCTTCTCCCCATCCCTGAACTGAGATCACGGAGTTGAATTCCCGTAACTTAAAGACACTCATGCCTCACTGTACTCCATAGTAAGGTAAGAGAATACGACATGGGGCCGACCTGGCTCCTCCAACCTCAGAAACCTAGGGAATTATTGTAATCAGATCCCAACTGCTCAAGCATCCCCAGTTTCCTAGCAACCCTCAAAAGACTTTGGTGAAGGGTGGGAACAGGGACTTCCTGGGTAAGGTGGCGGAAGCTGTGTCTGAGCTTGTTGGAGAGCTTCCCCAAATTGTCTTAAAGGCCTTTCTCATCCATCATACCAACAACTCAACAAGACACCTATTAAAGAAGTGATGTCAGGCAGTCCATCTGCTCAAGAAGTCCTGGAGACTCAGTGCTAAATTCCTTTACTTGGATGTCGAGGCCCTTCCATTCATCAGTCGGCTTCACCACCCCTCATTCCCGATGGCGTTCCTCTGCCCAAGCAAGGATAGTTCCTTTCCACCTGCCTCAGCAGCTTTCTGCAAACATGTTCTCATGTGTCCATCACATCTCCCTCCCCTCAGTACATCCTCTATCTCATGCTCCCCTTCTAATTGCTCGATTTCCCTCCCCCATGAATGATCTTCCCATGATCACATATGCCAATTTTTGCTGGAGACATTCTATAGGTTTTATTATCTTGCCTAATTAGAGACAAAAGGTAAACACACCCCCGCAGTTAAAGAGCACCACAGGAGGTAAGCCACGCAGCAAGAAAACAATGCAGGAAACGTCACCAAGCAACACCCAGATGTTGGCAGAATTGAATGCTATGGTAATGGCTTACTTGGACAGATATCAAGAAATATATAAACCCAGAGAAGAGATCGGGCAGGAGAGGAGATGTGCTTGGCTCTTCGGAGGTTTGTTTGTTTCCCTTTTAGAACACCCAGCATTCATTCCCTCCTTCTCCTGAGCAGTCTCCCCAGTTTTGTGGTGGAGACCTTCCTCTTCGTCATCATGTGCAGTCTTGGTGAGACCGTCAATCAAAGTGCCTGCCCTTCCTAGCAAAGGGTTGAGCACGCGACTCAAAGTGGACCCATGAAACGCTTCCCTAGGAGCACAAACAGAGAAAAATGGTTGGAATAATTCATATCAGGAGGGGAGCTCTGACCAAGACCATGGTTGGAGCTGCCCTGGCTCCTGTCGTCATAAGCCTGGACCCTCAGATGTTCCTTTGGTTCTATGAGCCAACCATAGAATTCAAGAGAGTTCCCTTTTAGCTGACGTCTGACAAAATTGATTTCTGTTGCTTGTAACCAAAACACTCTGATAGGGACTATTTTCCGAGGCTTGAAGGATGAGAAACAAAAGGGTACAGAGAGGAGAGGAAAGAAAATGATTGATGGCTTTCGCTTTGGCTTCCTTAGCCGGGCTGCTTTACGGGGCTTGGCGATGACTTTGGAATGGGTATACAGCAAACTCCCTATGAATGAAGGCTGCCTGAAACCAGAATGGGTTGCCTTGAGACATAATGAGTTTGTCGCAATAGAAGGTAAGTAGGACCAGGTAAAAAAAGTCAATCTGGTAGCCTTCTTCAAAGTCTGCTCCCCAGAATATCATTCCCCCTACATGGCAATAATTGTTACAAAAAGACATGTTTAACAGATACATCAGTTTGAAAAACACTGAAATGAACATAGCTGTAAATGGCTTTATTGCATTTATCCTGAGTCTTTAATTCATTAGTCCAGGGAACTCTAACATTGCAGAACATTTCAAAGGACTAGTGTCCAATGGAATGAATATCCACTGGGAAGTGCTACTGGATGGCCAGGTCAAGCATCGAGACAAAACAAAATATATGTAAAGCACCTAGCATAGAGTCTAGCACGTAGACACAGCGGTTGCTCAAAAACTGTAGCTAGAGCCTATAATTAGTATCTTACTTTGTTCTCATTTCTGAATAACACTTCTCCACATTTATTTATGTAACCTCTTCCTCTACCTCATCAGACTCTAGCCCACTGGGCTTCCTTTATTTCCACACGCATGATGAATTTCTTTCTTGCCTCATGGCCTTTGCACATGCTGTTTTTTCTGCTTAGAATTCCCTTTCCCCAATCTTCACTTGATTGGTTTTTCTCATCCTTAAGTCTCACCTTAATTGTCGCTTCCTCAGTGACATCGGCCTTGTTGTATTTTATCTCATTACCTTACTTGTTTCCTCTAATACTTATTACAAGTAATATCTCTTAAATGGTGTATCTATTAGCTGTTTGAAGAATCTTTCCCCACTAATATGTCAGCTCCAGAGGTCAAAAACATGGCTGGTTTTTTGTTCATTAGCATGGTGTCTAACTACATACTGCAAGAAAAAGATATGTTGAATAAATGTGTAATACGGAAGTCCTTCTCTATATAAAGGATATTGAACAACCTAATATACCACATTTTCAATAGCAGATTTGCAGGAATACGTATGCATTTTTCCTTTCCCTTTGTTATAGCAACCATATTTTTTTCAAATTAATACTATTAAAATACAGTTCTGGTTTGGCATTCATATAGGAAACTAAAGGAATGCAGTTCTGATATGTAATTTTATGGTGGTCTGACTTGATGCAGGGAAATAGCTTAGAGAATCTAGAAGAATAAAAAGTTATCACGTGCCTCAAACTATTCATTCATGTAGCCATTCATTCATTCGTTCGTCCATTAAACAAAGATATGCTATTCACCTACCATACAGTCTGTCTGGAAAGTATCCAGCCACGTAAGAGGAAAAAATAGAGACATTTATTGAAGAGGAAGGATACAAGGTATAAAAAACATTGTACATAAGACAATGATGCTTCAGTTCCCTTCAACGTAGGTACCTTGGGACCTCACACAGTGTGCCCAGCATCTTTTTTATTCATTTTTCTATTTTTTTGTGACTGTGTCTCACTTTGTGGCCCTGAGTAGAGTGCAATGGTGTCACCATAGCTCACAGCAACCTCAAACTCCTGAGCTCAAGCGATCCTCCTGGCTCAGCCTCCCGAGTAGCTAGGACTATAGGTGCACGCCACCACGCCCAGCTAATTTTCCTATTCTCCCAGCATCTCTTAACCTAACCCGTACACAATCAACATTCGCAGGTGTTCTGCCTGTTGCCGTCCCTCCAGAACATGGATCACTTTCAACAGGTTCTCAGCCATCTTTGAAGTGTTTCTGTCACACTTGCATTTGCACTGGACTCATTGCATCGTCCCTGAAAACCTTCTGAATTATCTGAATGGTTTCCGAGGAGGAATGTCAAACTTAACACAAAATTTGGTGCAGATTCATTGCTCTCCTCACTCAGGCATTTTGAATGCAATGGCCACACAGTATATGTGCTAATTCAACGGTGTCTAGTGCCCCACTGACTAGTACAGTGAAGTTGTCATTGTTCACGCATGCACATTCCAGTCCGCTCTCCTTGGCTGCCAGGTTACACTGACGTCATGTTAACCGTTCTCATTATATTAACAGTGGCTGGATACTTTCGGAACAGACCTCGTTCATCCAAACACCATGTGTTAGGCACTACACACTTGAGGCCTTCCTAATCCATCAATTTGGCTTATAATCCTTCATTTTATATCATATTTATCTCTCCTCATAAGTCCTTTGAGAGGTCTTTATTATATTTGTAGCAGAAATACGGCACACAAGCCGATTCTCCTGTCCTTCTCTCGCAGCAGACATGGCTAATCAATCACAGCACCCATGCCCACTGAGCATAAACATGGCCTCAAAATCTTTTTCGACACCCCTCTGCCGGCAGCCACAACCAGTCATCAGTGATAGCACCCGACGTGACACCTATTTGCCTACTCTGGGTGGAAGAAAGCCCAGGCTTTGGAGTCAGTCCAAACTATATTTGAATCCTAACACTGCCATATATTAGATGGATAGCCTGTGCCTATTTACTTTTTAAGATATAGATAATCCTACCACTTTACACTGAAAAGAATTAAATGAGATAATATATTTGAAACACCTGGTATAGAGCAGATATCCAATAAATGTTAACTATTGGTGTTATTACCCTGAGTATGCCTCATAAAGTGTTTCACATACAGTGACTGCTTAATAAAATGGGAATCTACAATGGGACGGAAAGCTCAAAACTCCTTCCCTCCATCCCCTCTATCCACAACAAAATACATCCCATTTTCCTCCCATACATTTGCTAAAAAGTATCCCGGAGGGCAGGGGATGCAGGCAGCATTCCTGACTGAAAATTCAGAGACTGAGTCTTTTGTTCTTAAGTGCTTTTCTTACCGTGACCTGATTTTGCTCCAGGGGTGAGGATTATAAGATCTCGTAACATATTCGGGTATTTTTGGATTCAGAGTCAAAGGGTAGGTAAATGCTTGATTTTAACCACAGATAAGCCAGGCTTGGGGTTTACCATTGTATGATTGCTCTACCACAGGATATGAAATTGAGCTGTGGATCTCTTATGGTTTTTTTCACTGTACCCACCACTTCCTCTCTCTCTGGGTTCTAAGACCTTCTTTTAAAAATAATATTTAGATGTGAAACGTAACTGTTGGATATTTAACAGGCTGTTTGACAACACACTGAAATCAATATTATGATCCCAAGCAGGGGATTATTAAGGTTATTTTGCATCACCAGAGTTAAGTTTTTTTATTATCGACATCAACACAACATAGTCATTTCATAAATATTAAACACACCCCATTCCCTCCTTAGTTTGCTTTCACGCTAATCAAATGGAGAGTTGGCATGGATCGGGAAATTAGCAAGCAAGCTATAATACAGAGAAGCTGAAAGAAACGGAAAGCAAGGAAATGCTATTGACAAAAATCAATTGTGATTGAATTGGTGAACTGAACTTCGAAAACACTGCCTTTGTGTGTCATTCTGTAATTGCCAGGTAATGCTGGAATATGTATTCATGAGCTCGAAAATATGTGCAACTTCTCTTGGTACTTAATTTGGTATTTGTTAAACTCTAATAGCAATGCTGAAGGTTTAGTCCACAAGAAATAAAACCCTGATGAATTGACAAAGAAAAAGTAACAGCAACATTTACTTGATAAAATATGCCCAGTACTGTATTTTGACAGCATTGATCATTCGACAAACTTTTATAGAGCACCTACTATGCGCCAGGCACAGTACTAGGCACTGGGAATACAGTGGAGAACAAGACAGACAAGGCCCCTGGTATTATGGAGCTGACATGTTGTGGGAAAGATGAAAGAGAAACAAGTAAACAAGATGACTTTAGGCAGTATATGAGCTATGATAAAAATAAAATGGTGATCTAATAAACAGGGTATTCTTTATATAGCCTGAGTTGCTTTCTATGGGGAAGGCTCTGCAAAGACGTAACAGTTTAGCCAAACCCTACACAATGAGCAGGAAGAGTGTTACAGGCACAGGGAATAGCAAATATAAAGATCGCGAGGTGGAAGAAATTCTGGCACATTAAAAACATGTTTTTAAAAAACAGAACCAGGATCTGAACCCAGCCACCTCTAAACTGGTTAGCAGAACAGAAATGCTCATAAGGAACAATTTTAAGAGCATGCTTATGCAACTTTTCTGTCAGTTATCAAAGAATTGTTTGATCGATGACTTTCTTTGACTTTGATATATACATTAATTTTTTTAATACCACCTCTGCAGAATGAGGCACTTCCTTCATTCCTTATTACCACTCAATAAAAGAAAGTAAATACCACACGCTGCCCTTGAGCAAGTTCCAATTCATGGGCTGTGCACAATTCAATATTTCATCAAAATGTCAAGAATATCTGAATATTTCAAAGGGCTTCCTTTGGATAACAGGTGAGGGATCAAACTAAAGTAGTTCTACACCAACAGCAATGAAGTATGTCCCTTTTGTTCACATCCTTAAGTCCATTTTGCAGAACTGTCAAGTAAACATGTATTTGTGATCAGTAATTGTATCTTAAACAGTTAATAATTATTTTTAAAAACAGTATTAACCAGACAAGTTTCATGGTTGTATAACTTTAAGAAAATGCATGTTTTTTCTTGGACCTCAGTTTCTTTATTTGTAAGATTCTCAGAAAGGTCTGATTAACAGCTCTATAAGTCACACACACACACACACACACACACACACTGCTAATCTCTATATCCCTAGCAACAAGCCCCTAGGATTTAGTAGGTACTCAATAAATACTCATTCAATGAGCAAACAACCAGAAATGCAAATCTGTGTTCTCATTTCCAACTGGTTAGGGGGCAATAAAATAAAATGAGAAAAAAATAAGGACAGTGGAATGAGTTTTTCATGAAGCTAGCGTCATTTGATTTAGGCATTCTCTTTTATTTTGAGAATGATTTCTAACCTAAATGTTTGGTGTAACGATGTCTTAATCATTTGTGGAATTATGGTGACAGTGTTTAGCGGTTGCTTTTTACTCAATTTCCTTTTTTGGCAAAATTGAAAACTTAGTATGCTATGTTGATGCCAGTTCTTCTAATTTTTTAAAATTGTTAATCCTATTGGAAACCAGAAATGTGGCATACCAAAGGCAAGATGTTACGTCGCCTCCAACACCAATATCTACAAGACAGACCTTTTTGGCTCAGAGGTTTGAACGGGACACCTCCCTCCATGGTGTGATTCAGCACCATGGACAGATCCTTTGTGCCCAAAAGCTGGCTCTAAACAGGTAAAAACACAGGTTCTGCTTTGAGACTGGCGGTCTTAGCGTGAGCACACAGCTCCAGACCTAATATCTAAATTAATGAGTTTAAGTCTCCCTTTAATGAAATATTCAGATTATGATTACACTTAGTTTCATTAACTGTGTCTCAGACTAATGTAATGGGATTTCCCATTCAACTTGTAATTAACTTTATTGAGAATGCTTATTGGGATTTTTAAGGCAGTTTCCTAAAACCTTATTATAAATTATTTTAATATATGTATTATTATATAAACTATATTAATTTTATATTGATTGTTATTTTTAAAAGACGAAAAAATTCAACTCTAATCTATTTAAAGAACAGCAGGCTGGCTGAGCTGAGAGAGTACTTATTATTAAGTACAGTATTATCTGTATTATTTTACTCCTTTCATAGAATGCATTCTACTCCTGATAGCTGATCCTGAAATTTCCGTCTTCCCACAGCCGACTTGGCATTCTTATTTTCCGACCAAAAGCAGTATGACCCTAACTGAACAAAATCCTCTTCTCCCTTTATAGAATTTGTATAAAACTCATCAGACCTGCAAGAAAGATCCATATTCTAAGTCTAATAGTTCTCTCCTCTGTCAAAGGTGAGCAAAGTCAGTACGTGAAAGTTTTCTGCTTTTCTTCACTCTGATTCTTGGACAGTTGATGAGGAGTATTTTTCTTTCTGAACAAAACATAAATTTCTCAGGAAAAGCTGTCCTAAGTTCTCTTCCCTCCTTTCTAGCCCCAGATGGTTTGTCAGGGCCTCCTGCTTGCTTCCACAGCTCCCTGGATTTATTCCTACCACACTGCCTTGCAATTGCCTGTTGTTGTTTTTTTTTTTTATCTCTCCCGCTGTATTGTAAGCTCCAAGATGATATGCCCGACTTATGTCTCATTCATCCTTGTGCCTCCAATTCCTAGTGCATTGACTGACACATAGCAAGATCTTAATAAATGTCAGCTGAATATTGATTGAATGGAAATATTAATTACCAGAAAGCAAACAATTAGCTAAAATCTGAGTCCTCCAGTACAGAAATGATGACTTTATCTCAGTTTGTCTATTTTCAAAGATGAGTGTAGTCTAATACAGCAATTCTTAGTGGTAATCAATAAATAAGGAAAAGAGAGAGAAAAAAAGAGACATAATCTGATACATCACCCAGTATAGGTCCTTGGGAAAGACATGAGAATGGTCATGAATAGAGTACAAGGTTTAAAGCCAGGTAGACATAAGTTCATGTCCAGAGTCTGAATTACTCAGCAAATATCTCTGTGACCTTGGGCAGGTTACTTAAACTCTCTGAGTCACAGTCTCTCCATTGACAATATGTGCATGCAATACACATTTCAATTATGTTACGGAGTTGTTGCGAGAAGCAACATGCATGCATGTGGTAAGTGCAGAACATAAGCAATTGTTTTATTTATTGCTCCTTTTTATCCACACTTAATGTCAATCAGATAGTAGGTATGTCATATCACTTAATCCAGATACATAAATAGAAATGCTCTCCCAAAGGAAATGTGCCTAAGGATAGGCTTTCCCGGGTATGGAAGGAACAGAACTTGGCATCTTTTAAGCTAAACCAGACACTGTGTTGAGCATTTAGGCTTTCTTTACAAATAGTCCTACAGCTGGTTGGAAGTACTTTGGAAAGGCAATGCAAATCTAATTAGGCAATGCCATGTGGCCAGCATTAGTAGCAATTTTTGAAAAGAGCCCAGGAGACGACTTACAGAAAGTGATTTTTTTTTTTCCTTTAAGGGCTCTGTTTCTCTGTTGCTCGTGCGCGCACGCGCACACACACACACACACACACACACACAATCTCAATTTTCTGGGGGGAAGTATAAGACGCATTTGGGGCCATACAGATTCTTACTGGACTCGTCTGTCGGTGTAAATAAAGTAATAGCATCGATATTCCTAAGAGAACAAAAGCTCATGTGTTTTAAATGGGAACAAGAAAAACATAAGACAGGAACAAATGGCTAAGGATGGGACAGCTGCTCTACCCAAGCTATTTCCTTAGGAGGGAATTGACAGTTCCTTCGCTTCTCATTTGCATCCAAACATTGGTAATAAACACACGCACACATGCACACACAAATTGTGTTATCAACTGGCACACAGAGTGAAAACATTTTCACTGTGAAGACAACTGCACGATGAATTCATGCCGACTTGTATCCTTGCCCCCTAGTGAACAGACTTTAGCACCAATAGCCACTCGTTCCATGAATAATATTAGTAACAACCAATGTTTATGTTACCAGGCACTGTGCTACGTTCTTTACACATGTTAATTCATTTAGTGCTCACAACAATCTTGTAAGGTATGTATTATTTTACTCCTTTCATAGAATGGGAAACTGAGGTTCAGGGAATTAATTTTTCCAAGATCACACAGCTAATAAATGACAAATACCCAATCCCAATTGTCTACCTCCCAAGCTCATAGCCCCCACTCCCCCACTGCACTGCCTCAAAGTCATGTTAGACAAGTCTGGTGAGCATCTTCCACATATCAGAGACCCATCTATACCACTGACTGCTATGCTTCAAGAGAAAAAAAGATTTCTTGATCTAAAACACTCAAATTCATTTCATGCTACTGCACTGAACCTACAAATGTTTCCTAGCTGATCCAGTATAGATCACTCCCTCACTCTTGTTAACTACATAATTTACTAACCCATGTGCCAAAACCATTAGAGTCATAGATCTTCAGATGGAACAACTAGTCTGCCCAACTGTGGAAAAGAACATTTAGTTTTCAGGAACAAAAGCGTTGGTAGCTATAACTTCATACAAGAGAGTTAAACCCTCACATGAGATGGAATTAGCCAAGTTCTCTCAAAATTCAAAATCCCAAGAATTCCAGGGTTCCACCAGGCTTCTTATCAAGCTTGTGCTAAAAGATTCACGCATGCATGCATGCATTCAACCACCATCTATTTAACACTGTATGTTTTCTAGGCACTGGAGATACAGAAGTGAATAAAACAAATGCATCCCTGCCTACTCCCAAGGAAGATTAAAACAGTAATCTACCTCACCTTTCCTCTCCTCACACACCTTTCTTGGCACCACTACAATCCAAAGAAAGAATCCTAAAATATACTCTACCCCATCCGACTGATTGAACCAGGGTCAGACAGCCGCTCCAGGGGGAGCCAGACCACTGGCGTCGGAAACCGACCGTATTCTCCCTCTGAATAACTTGAACCAAGTGCTCATGGTGACTGAGCACACTGAGGACAGGAAAGATGCCTCACCCATTCTGCCAACTCTAGTCCCTGCAGTGGTCCCTATGCCCACCCTTCCTGAGACCCAAATACTCACCATGAGACAACCCACGTCCGTCTAATAAAGTGCAGGCTGTGGAGTTAGGGAGACCTGGGTTTGAATCCTGCCTCTCTATGTATTAACTATAATGTCATCGACACCTTCTCTTATTTTTTAGCATTTTCTCGTGTATATTTTCAAGTATACTGAGCACCACAAGGAGAGATAATATAGGGTAGCAGTTAAAATCACAGACCTTGGGGCCTGACTGGCTCAGTTTAAATCCCAGCTTCACCACCTAGTAGCCAGATGAACTTTAGACAAGGCACTTAACCTCTCTGAGCCTCAGTTTCCCCATCCTTATCATAGTGAAAATAATAGTACGAATCTAAGGTTTTGAAGATTCAATGTGTTGGGGGGTTTATAAAGCTACATGTATAAGTCACTGCTAATGTTATACTCTTACATATCCTTTTTTTACTTTTATATACTCCTTTATCTATATTTACCCTTTTGCCTGCCCTAGCTAGGAAATGCTCCCAAAATTTTTTAAATATTGGGAATATTCTTGCCAATATTTCCAAAAGTTAAGTTTGGAAAATCCCAGGTGCCTTGGTAAATGAGGACAAATGAATGGTGCTAGGTTTGGTTCCTTATAAATCCACTTGGGCATCATTCTAGGGCAGTAGGAAGGTGGTGGGTCTGGAATAGAAGCCTGCTCTTTCTGATGGATTCTGTGGCCTAGAACATCAAGTCATCATTTCTCCTCAATTTGGGGTGAGATCTCGCTTGCTCAGATTATGCAGTAAAATAAATTGCGTAACATGAACCCAATTCCAAAGAGGGGTTGCAGGAATGCACGGAACATGAGAGGTCTCTGTCCCGCGAATATGTCAAGAGTACAGGCGGGCCAGCAACTGGTTCCAACCCAACATGGGCCCACAGTGAATAATTTTATTTGGATGTTTTTATAGACACTGGGAGACACATTTGATACTGTGGCAATAAAGGCTTTGTAATTGCTGCTGGCTTATTTCATGTTGTTTTCTGTCTTTATCACATCATTACACAATATTGCACGACCAAAACTTTACCATCAAAGTGTGTTGTGCTAAAGACAACGTGGTGTCCTGGGTTGGTTTCTGGAACAGAAAAGGGATATTAGCGAAGAAAGTAGTAAAATTCAAACAATGTTAACAGTTTAGCCAAAGGGAATGTACTCGTGTTGATTTCTTAGTTTTGACAAATGTACCATGGTGATGTAAAATGTTAACATTAGGGGAAAGTGGGTGAGGAATATATAGAACTCTGTGTACTATCTTTGTAATTTTTCTGTAAATAAAAAAGTACTCTGAAAGAAAAATTTTATTTAAAAAAAATGTGCTGTGTACACAACTGAATTGAGAAACGTGGGTCCAGGTTGCATGCATAGCCCCTCACTCACATTTCCCGTCCTTAAAGAGACCAAAGGGAGCCTATATTTATTCTGCATTCCCAAAATGGGTGGGGGGTGTCATTGGCAGGAAGGGAAGCTGGGGAGGGGGAGGCAGAGCATGTTCACAGCATTTAAGGACAAAATGTGCCTTCAAAAAAAACCTATAATTATACAGAAGCCGAGAAGTATTTGCAGAAAATCACTATCTCATAGGAATCTACATCCTGTTAATCAAAGAGGTTGAGGCCCTTTTGATTATCAGACTAAATATTTTTAGGCAATATCACTGAATGCCTGGAAAGAATATGAACAACATCAGCTGGGGAAAAATCTATCTTCAGATAAAAAGGCAAGTCATGCATATCATGGAAAAAATGATTCCCAGGAAATTCATATAAAAAGGTTGACCAAAACTTGCCCATATCGAAACACTTTCCTCCCTGTTTGTCTTCACCCAAGTCCTCTACTCCCCTCCTTCCAAATACCTAGATTTCTACATTGGCTATTGATTCTCTTAGCATTTGACCAAAGCATAAGGAAGAGGTCAGAAAGCGACCTAGCATTATTAATATCAAGCAGATAGGGAGAGAGAAATAGATGGAGATTATTGTTCTCTTAAGTGGGTGATTGAATAGCCATGAAAATGACATTTAAGTTGAGACTAACGAATCTCCAGTCATATACGGAAACTTGGATGCTTAGTGAAGAACAAATGACATGATGCACCCTTCTTGGTGTATCACAAACAGATGCACCCTTCTTTCTAGTTTTTGTAACAATAAGTCATTTTGGCTCGCATAATGTCCAGAAAAGGGTTTTATATTCAGCAGGTGCATTATAATTGTGGAATGAAGGACTGGTCTTGTTATCCATTTATCAGGCTGGATTCTTTCTCTCCTACTTCTCCATCAGTCAAAATGGGCTCTGGGGATTGCCTGGTTTCTTAAACCTTTAATAGCTGATTAATATCACTCATCTAGTCCTAAGCTGTCAATGAACTCCCAAAATCATCCGTTCTTCCAAATATACGATTTTTTTACACCCATCTCTGAGCAGTAATTTATTTTCAGTACAACTGTAAATGAAAATCCCTTATGTAAGCAACATTCGTTATTGTTTCCTGCCCTTTAGCCTGATGGAATGGTGAACCTTGGGTGACTTCAATGAGTTTGTTATTGCATTTGAGGGCTGATTTCAAATCATCTTAGCGATTAAAACTTCAAATGAAAAACCTGTTTGTTAACAATCACCTTTTATAGCCAGGGACTCAATACCATTTCGGTTTCTCCGCTCTGTGATCATGTTCACTCATATATGATGTTTGGCACCCAAGCACACAGCTAAGTTCAACTTATTTCCCAGTGAGAACTGGAAGACAATGTGCTCATTTCCATCAAAGCCAGAATCAGATACAGCAATTCCTACATCCAAGTTGGTGCCATTTTCCATACCTTTTGGGGCTGTTTCTTCCAATGGCCAGTGTCTTTTGCTGTAAAATGTGGCTATTTCTCACACCGTTGTATGATCCAGTTCACAACTGAATAATGTCAAATTATTTAATATATTTAAACCTAAGACGTTCTATTTGGTGGCCCATTTTCTAACCATGCAAACGTTGACAGTGACTTTGCTAACGCACTGCAACCATTTCCAAAACCACGAGAAACCATCACAATGAGGAATCAGCGAATTCACGTGACCTATGTTAAATTGCACAGACGTCTTCCTCTCCCCACTGAGCATAAAAATTTGCAACCAGACAATCCAAAACTATGATTCAGCAAATAAAACACCCATGTACCTCCTAGTGAGCAAAGGTGACCCAGGCTGTAAAAACGTGCAACATCCGAATTGTTTCTGTTTTCAGGAACCTCTGGCCACAACTAAATGCATCCTTTAAATCGTCTGGCTTTTGTTATTTTAAACCAAGCCCTCCATATTACTTTAATGTGGGGGTTGCTGGAAAACATGATTACTGGGAATAACCATGGTAGTACATTATTGTCAAAAACCAAACAATCTTATTTTTCCTCCACTCTCATTAGTCAGAGCATCAGTTCCATAATGTATGTTGTATATACAGACCTTTGAAAGGAAAGAAAATCTTTGGGAGTTTACCAAGATCTCCAAGCATGTTCTGTCTGCTGAAAAATAGATACACAATAGCAAAGATAGCTTTTTTTTTCCTGGCAGAACAATGTAAACAAATTTGCTACCGTTGAATCACACACATGAATCCCAAACCAACATGACCATAACTCAATATCCACCCCCGCATATACACACAGAGTATTTCATAGGTTATTTTTATGGAACTCTAGTTTTATTTAAAAAAATACATAATTCTTCTGAACCAGTATTTCTTAATTGAATATAGCATGAAACCTAGAAGTCACAGCTGGTTTATGTAAGGAAGTGGAGAAATAAACTAATGAACCATTGGCTAACAGATTAACTACCTAAGATGAACCAACCAGATAATCCATTAGTTAAGTAAGTACCCAACCATGATGATATAACCAAGAGGGCCATCAGTTAATAGATTCATCAGGATGAACCAACCAAACGGTCTACTAGGTGCAAGAAGAATCAAAGAAATCAACCAAGTGAAACAATGCTGAACTCCATGTTATCCAAAAGAGATGAAATACAACTTCTAACTTGTCAACATAGAGAAGCTCTTAACTAAGCCAAACACACATCACGAAATCTGGAAATGTGACCACCGCACGGGTACCATGCAGGACTGGAAATGATTCGTGCAGCTGTACTCACGGAGATTATTTATGGGGGTCCTTGTGTCCATGTTCTCGTAATGCTGGACGTGGACGACAATGTTAAGGTCTCTCTCCATGTGGTCAGTGTTGCAGTGGCCCTGTGGCCTCATGACATCCGCAAGGGCCCTGAAAGAAGAAAGAATTTAAATCCATTCATTGCAAAAACAATGGTTGGCACCTGCTATGCACTGAGCACTGTGCTTGTGAACAAAAAGCAAGGCCGCTGACTCCACGGAAGCCTGCTTTCTAGGTAGGGTAGGGTGGAGAAAAACACAAGTAAATAAAGTCACTGTAATGAGAGGTTACCTTAGGGACTTCACACAGACTGGTTTACATGCTTCTCACAAGAGCCATATAATAACAGGGATATCTACCCCAGGGAGGCATTGAGAGGATTAAGTGATGAATACACGGAAGGTGTCTCCACTTCGTAGGTTTCGTTCTCTCTTTATATCTAACACGAGATACCAACACTTCGTGTAACGCCATGGCCCAATATTAGTAACAACAGATAACATTTATCGGGTACTTACCGTAAGCCAGGCACCATGCTAATAGCATTACATGCCTTAACTCAACAAAGCAGCACAGAACACCTTGCAGGAATCATTACTCCTTTGCAGATGAGTAAACAAAGGCTCAGAGAAGTGAATTAACCTGCTCAATCAGCAAGCTGTGGCACAGGGACTTGAACCAGAGTCTTTTTAGGGGGTGGGTGTGGGGATGGAGACACAATGCAACCCATAACATGACCTTCACAATTAGATGTCGATTTAGGAATAAATCTCTGTGTTTATGCAAAACAGAGCAGAGATCTGTCAAACAAGTATCACACCTAAGATTAGACTTCCCAACACATTTTTTTCTCTTTATCTACCCTCTATCATGTCTTTATTTAGATATATGAATATCCTTGAAAGATACATAATATTGTAGGTATTATTGCATATGTGTGTATCCTTTACATAAATGGTGTTTTTACCATAAACTTCATTCTCTTTCTCCCTTTTCACACGTGAGAGCCAGCCATATTGCTGAGTGTGAATCTCTTTCCTCCCTTGCAATTGCTGCGTAGTATCTCATCATATGCAACCTCCATATTCCACTTACCTGCAGGGATGACAGTCCCCATCTGCAACTATTAATAGTATGGTAGAGCAACTGACCAATCGGAATGGATCCTAGCTACAAACATCCAGTTGTTTTATTTCAAACCAGCAGACTATCAGTCCTATTTATCATTTCCATAATTATGGACATCTAGATGGTCATCAACTCGCTGGCCCCTGTGAACCACAGTACAATAAATATCTTCATACAGGCCTCCTCTTGGACCAGGGAGAGTTTCTCCAGGACACAAACCCACAAGTGGTAGAATCATGTTTTAGGATATACCCAAATGTTCTCAGCTAGCCAGAACCTTCTGAGTCCATATAAAGGGAGACAGAGAAGGAAAATGAACTGTTTGGGTGAGGCCCACCCAGACCAACTCTGAACTCAGCAGGCCCAGCCTGTCTGCTGAAATTTTCCCCGCTACTGCAGTGGCTCTCAGACAGTGGTCTGCCAGTCAGCACTGTCAGTGTCACCTGGGAACTTGCAAAGGTGCAAACTTTCAGATCCATCCAGACCCGCTGAGTCAGAAACTCCAAGGGTGGGGCCCAGCGAGCTGTGTTTTCACAGGCCCTCCACGTCAGTCTGCAGCACATTCAGGCTGGAGACTGTGCTAAGGCAGGAGAGGCCCTGAGCTTGGGGAATGGTTGATCCTGGGGCAATGGGATGACAGAGCAAGAACCACAGACGGGGAGAAGTCGCAGATGTGACGGAGACCCAGGTCAGCACGACAAGAGTCCCACATGAATTAGAGGAAAAATTGAGTGCACAAAGAGACCAAAGAACAACAACAGCTCTCATTTTCTTTCATTCATTCAACAAATATTTATTGTTTACCATGTGCCATGTCCTAGACAAAGCCCTGAGGATACAGTTATATAGAAGACTAACAAGGTCACTGCCTTCCCGGAGCTTATATTCCATAGGAAAAGATAAAAAGTAAACATGTTAAGCAAATAAACAAGGGCTTCAAATAAATAATTTTTTAAGAAGAGTGATGAGATCGAGAGAGACTGGTACATAGCAGCATTTTTCACAATATCCAAAAAGTAGAAACGGCCCGGATAGCCATCCACTGATGAATGGATACACAAGATGTGTCGTATGAAGGGGAATCTTATTCAGCCATAAAAAGGAATGAAGCACTAACACCTACTTTAACGTGAAGAAATCTTGAAAACATTATTCCTAGTGAAAGAAGCAAGATACAAAAAGCCACATATTGCATGATTCCACTTATATCCAGTGTCCAGAGTAGGCAAAGCCATAAAGACAAAGTAGATTCGAGGTTTCCAGAGTCTAGTGGCAGGGGTGACTGATAATGGATGTGGGCATTGTTTTTTAGAGTGATGAAAACATTATTAGAATTAGATAGTGGACTGGAAGTAAATAATGATCATGGTTGCACAAATTTGTCAATACACTAAAAACTAAAAGATTTTGTTTTTTTAAAAAAATTACAAATAAACAGAGAGAGGGGTGAGAGATGGTGTGATCAGGAAAAGCCTTTCTGGGGAAATGACAGTTGAGTTGAGCCTTGAACAGAGGAGTTGGTCATGAGAAGATGATAGACCATTCTATGCTGAAAGAACAGCAAGTGCAAAGGCCTGGGGACAGGAAAGAGCTCAAGTATTTGAAGAATAAGCAAGAAGGCCAATAAAGCTGGAATGGGGCAAACAAGAAAGGCTGCATTACCAGGTGTGGGTTATCATAACCCATTTCACAGAACGAAAGACTACCCAATTTAACCCAGCTTATCAGTGGGGGGATTGAGTGGAGATGCAAACCTGAATGACTTTGAAGTCAAAGTTCAAGCTCCTTGTTGCCTCTGTGCAATAAGCAGGGAAGGAAGTTTTAAAGCACAGGACAGAGGCCTTCCGAACCCAACTTTTTCCCTTCCAAACAGATTCTTCATCCTGAATTCAGGGGATTGCTGAACTCCTCTGAAATTGAATGGAATTTTGTTTGTGCATTTTGCTCAAGCAAGAAGCTATAGCTTTTATGGGACTCTCTAAGGAGTCCCCCTTCACACTCCAAAATAATTAGGCTTTCAAGAGGATTGCAAAATAAGTAATCAGGATGGCTACCATGAACTTGGCCAGCACCGCCATCTGCAGCTGCCCTGGCCTGCTTCTGAGTGCCAAAATTTGTGAAATTCCAGCCCAAAAGCCCAAGGACACTTTTCCCCAAGGCAGCCCTTCCCAGAGCATGTAGGAGAGATGAGGATTCTTAGAGACTCCCCTTTCCTGGACCAGGAGTCTCCAAAGTAACACTTGCTCACTCCAGGGATGGCATAAGATGATTTGGTATGGAGGAAGGAAATGTCCGAACTTCTTTGTATGATCTTTAGTCATTAAAAATCAGAAATCAATTTGATACACCCACTCTTGGAACATCCATGTCAGATGGCAGGAATCAAGAACCTTGGACCAAGGAAGGTGATCACTAGCAACACCTTCACTGGGACGTGGTTAACATGAGCCCTTGAAGGGGGTGCACAGATTAAATTATCTGCATTGGACTACACTAACCGTTGCAAAGCAGGCATGTGGCTTAAAAATGCCCCCTTTAACCAAACCACAGCCTGAAGACAGTACTGATAATGCAAGCACAAGAAAACAACAAAGCAAACTCCCCTTCCCTTCTCTTCAATAGCTTCTTACAAGGTTAAAACAGTGAAGGTCTATTCAGATTGAAACAAAGTCCCACCAAAAATAATCACAACTCTCAGGAGGAATCTTCAAAACACGGATTTATTTATTAACAATGAACTTCACCCTCAGTGTACATGATGCTTTGAGATATTAACTAATGATAGGATGAAGTCATCACAATCAGCAACAGATTTTAAAACAATATTTATTTCACCTTCAGTTCAGTTTAAAACTTCTTATGCATACTTATAAATGTATCGAATAACTGTCCATGGGCACAGGCACGTGAATACATTTAGTAAAACAAATGCACATATATTGGGGAGCATACAAAAAATATTTTATAAATAGGGATGTGTCCAAAAAAAATTTGATGAATTAGATGGTTAAAAGAAACAACCATGTGCCTCAAAAAATACAAATGCTTAAGGATTTGGCATTTGTTTGTGACACATAGTTTGGGTGCGTCTCAAACTTTAATGTGCATTCAGAGCATCTGGGGGATCTTGTTAAAATGCAGATTCTGATTCAATAAGTCTGAATCTCCATCACCTGCTCAAGCTCCCGGGTGATGGGGATTCTGCTGGTCCACAGGCCGCACTCCTGAGTCGCAAGAGCCTAAGGTGCTGTGATGGTGAGCGTTCTGCGTCAAGTTGACTGGGCCATGGGGTGCCCAGATATTTGATCAAACATTATTCTGGGTGTTTCTGTGAGGGTGATCCTGGGTGACATAAACATTTAAATCAGTAACCTAAGTAAAGCACATTGCCCTTCCTAATGTGGGTGGGCCTCATCCAGCCATTTGAAGGCCTAAATAGAACAGAAGGCTGCTTCTCCCCCAAATAAGAGAGAATTCTCCACCTGCCAGCCTTCAGACTACAACGAGGACTTGGCTCTGCAGATTTTGCCAATTCCTTATAGTAAATTTCCTTATATGTTGGCTCTGTCTCTCTGGAGGACCTTGCCTAATACAAGTACCTTATTGAAGAAGCCACATTTTTCCTCGATATCCCTTAACCCAGTTCAGAATGATTATGTTGAAACATTGCCATTTTTTAGTTGAAAACAACTGAATATTGGCAATTTCATCAGGTTCAACTGAGTACCAATTTTCTTATACTTTTCCTCGTGTGTTTCCTGTCTCCCAGTATTTGGCTGTTTGCTCTGTGAGGGCGGGGATCGCATCCGTACTAGTCACTGTTCTCTCACAGCCCTAAGCACGGTGCTGGGCATATGGCAGGTGTTGAATAAATACCTATTGAGTGAATGAATGAATGAATGAATGAATGAGAGATACTTTCTTATGCCATGTGAACCAGGGTGTCAGAAACCTGAACTCCTATTTGCCAAGTACTGTGGTAGGCAGTCAAGACACAACCGTGGGGTGGAAGAGACAGTTAATGTCCCTGCGTTCCTTCCTGTGAACGATAATGGAAGGAGACAGATAATAAACTAGTAAACCAGTACATTAATAAGTTAATTTTAGACCGTAATGTAAAATGAAGCGAATCACACTGAGTGACGGGCTCAAGTGTCCGTGGGTGGGGTGGGGAGCGGCTAAGTGGCTAAGCGGGTGGTCAGGCCAGGCTTCTTGGAGGTGACACCAGAGCTGAGACCTGTGTGACGAGGAGGGACCAGCCACGCAAAGTCTGCCGGAAGAGAATTTGAGCCAACTCAGCAGCTCCAAGGTGGGAATGAGCTTAGCATATCTGAGAAACAAAAAGAAAATGCTGCATCTCTTTTCTTTCCAATGACAGTGAACAAATACATGACCCCAATATTTCCAAATAGAGCTTAGAGTCCCGGTACCTTGCTTCAAAGCCTCCAGGAGTCCCAATGTCCAAACTATGTTTTGATTTTGAAACACTTGAATAGGATTCCTGAACATTTCTTCTTTTGCAAGAAGCATCATTTATTTTTCAAGAATGCAGGGGGGATGGGCATAACTTTCTAGAGCAGTGGTTACACAAGTATAGACATTTGTCAACACCTGTGAAACTGTGTGCATTTTATCATGTAAATTATACCTCCATGAAGTTGACTTTTAAAATACAAGGACTCAGTGTCCAAAGAAAAGGCAAACATATCCTGCAAGGAACATGTCCTGGCTACTATTCTGTAGCCAACAGTCTATGCATGTACACATGGCCCTCTCCAGCCTGGGAAGCTGGTCAAAGCTACAGAATAATCACAATGGGTAGAAAGATAGGAGGCAGCAGAGAAACTGGAAGACAAGAGAAAAGGCAAGGGAAGGAGGTGCATTTGTGACTTGATGCCATTTCTTTGCAAGAGACGCCAGCTCTTCCGAAGTGTGTTTGAAAAACACACAAGACACTGTGCTATGCAATTTGCCACTCGGATTTCCAATTGTTTGAAGGTGGACAAAATAATGACATGTGTTCCCTACTGGCTTCAAGTGTAGAGAGCTTCCAACATGTGCTTCTGTCCCCAAGGTCATTTCTCACCAGCGCTTCCACCAAGATGTCTGGCCCTGCCAGGGGCAGATGCAGAAAACATTTCTAGTCTTGCTCTTATGGTGGCTTCTTGAACTGGCCCTGATGCACGTGCTGTTGTTCGCAGAGCATCAAGCATTTCCTGTGAGCTGAGAACACTGGAAGTCCTGCAGGTGTGCACTCAGAGGCAGTACAGCCTACTGGTCCAGGATCTGTATCCCGCCTCCGACTGTCCAGGTTTGAAGTCTGACTCCTCCACTCACCAGGGCCGTGGTGTGTTCATCTTCTTGGAAAGTAAGCTGTGCCTCTGTAAACAGCAGATTGTCACAGAGCCTACCCCATGGGAGAGCACCATGAAATTAAATGAGAATTTATATATAAGCTTACGGCAAAATTGCAAAACCAACAAAGATTCTTCAACATCACCTAGACCAATACTTTGAAATGCATTTAATGTGTCATATTAATACATGGACCTTCCCTCCTATTCTGAACGTGCCAACTCCTCCTGCTCAGCTTAAAATGCAAATCCAGAGAGGTTAAGAGACTTGGCCAGTGTCACACAGCTAAATAAATATAACATAGCAAGGGCTAGTCACCAAGATGCTCAATATAACACCACTCTCTTCAGGAGACAAGAGGTAGAAAATTCCAACAAGGATGGTGATTAAGGGTAATAGTTGCTGAGCAGTGACCACGTGATGGTCCCGGGCTAATTGCTTTCCAGGGCCAGTCTCATGAATCCTCAACTACAGACAAGAACCTGAAACTCCGAGAGGCGATGCAACCTTCCAAGATCACACAGCTGTTAAGGGGCTGAGCTGGGATTGAATCTCAGGCCATCTGACCGGAGCCTGTGCTGTCCCAACCAGCCAGATGGACTCTCTGGGGGCTTCAGGTAACATAATTGAGTGAATTGGGTGGAGGTGGGCACTGCAATGAACCCTAGAGCTTTCTAAAGGGGGCACTCACCACTCGGCAGCAACCAACAGTTGCGTGTGAAAATGCAGGTCCAATGTCACCAGACCCACTGAATTCTCCAGAGAAATCAGAAATCTAGATGTCTGTGTGAAATCTCCCAGTTTTTAAATGTTGGCAACTGGTTCTAAGTTGGTTTTAAAACACCATGCATAATAGAAACTAAAGAGATTTCACAGCCAAATACAATGAGCTTTGACTGGATCCTGATTTGAAAAACCAAGCTCTAAAAGACATTTTCAGTATGACTGAGAAACTTTAATATGATTGGCTATTTGATGATACTCTGGAATTTTTGTTCTTTTTCTTGGGTATGATAATGGAACTGTGGGAGAATGCCCTTGTTCCTGGGAGTTCCAGGCTGAAATATTTAGGGACCAAGTGTCATGTCTGTAACTTATTTTCAATGTCTCAGAGAAGATGGAAGGAAGGAAGGAAGGAAGGAAGGGAGGGAGGGAGGGAGGGAAGGAGGAAAGGGGAGGAGAGGGGAGAGAAGGAAAGGGTAAAGGTAGAGAGGAAAAGGGGAGGGGAGAGAGGGAAGAGAGATGGGAGGGAGGAGGAAGGGATGGAAAAGAGAGAAGGTGGAAAAGAAGGAAAAATATATGGAGAGAATATGAGAGCAATAAAGGCAAATATGGCAAAATACTAATAATTGTTAAATCTAGATAAGCAGTTATCAAGTGGGGGTGATTTGGCCCCTAGATGACATTTGGCAATGTCTGGAGACATTTTTTACTGTCGCGACTTGGGTGAGGGGTATGTGTGCTACTGGCATCTAGCGGGTAGAGGCCAGGGACACTGCTGAACATCCCCTAATGCATAAAACAGCCCCTCGCCCCCAGCAAAGGATCGCCCAACCACAATGTCAACAGTGTCAAAGCTGAGAAACCCTAATCCAGATGAAGGATATACTAGAGTTCATTTTATTATTCTTTCAAGTTTTGTGTATGTTTAAAGTTTTTCACCATACAATAAAATTGAGGACAACTTTAAAATAAAGACACGTAAATCAAAATACCAAAATACCTCGTAGACTAAACAAAACATGTCCACACGGCTTGGTAGCCATAGCTGGCTACCACGGGCAGTCATTTCTTCCAGTTAATAGCAGTTGACTGTGGCTGCTGTTGCAGCTGCCGAGTGGGCGTTTGCTCAGTTCCTACAAGGTTGCATGCAAGCCCCCACCCTCCCTAGAATTCCTCTTTCTCCTTTTCTCAGATCTAATCAGCCCAAAAGGAAGCAGGCCACATGCCCAGGGCTCTGAGCCTGCAAACTGACATCTTGGAGGCCTCTTCTCAAAAACACAAGTTTACTGGTCACCAGGGGCAAAGTTTGTAGTGAGAGAGCAGCCACTTGCTCTATGTCTTTTAAGGGAAGGTGCTTTCAGGCTATCTGAGAACAAACCCCATTCTAGTGTCCCTTGCAGCTCCAGACAAAAATTAAGAGGCTGTGGCCCACAGGTTAATTTCACCTGGAAGCTGCCTTGCCTTCTAGCAGCCTCCCTGATGGCAAGCTGGTCCCCACCAGAGTAACCCTTAGCACCATCAGGCAAAAGCCAATTGTCCTAGCTGGGACTCCAAATGATTAACTGCATGATACATTTGGCAGGTACCTGGGGCAGCCCCAGCACCACAGAAAGGTTACATACATGGAGAAAGCAAACAGGACTGTCATATTGGCCCCTTTTTTTTCTCTTGAATTAATTTATCCATCCCCTAACCCTGTAAAATATTCCCAAACCGAAGACCAGTGTTTCCTCAAGCCCGGACCACCTCATCTCGGAGCCATTCAGGGGAGTTGTCCAATGCAGATTTCTGCCCCCGCTCCCCCTTCAACCTATTGACTCAGAATCTCTGTGGATAGAACTCAAAAATCTGCATTTTAGGAAGCTCTCCAGATTCTGATGTTCACTTGATCTGAAAACATCTGTCCCAGACACAGTTGAAACCAGGAGACTAGGGATTGCACAATTTTCTAACTGTGTGACCTTGGGCAAGGCACCTCACCTGAGCCATGAATTTCTTGCACGTAAAAGGGAATTAAAACAGCACCTGTCTCACAGGGTAGTGGCGAGAACTAAATAAGGGAGTGTTTACACACGCCCCTGGTACAGTCCTGGCACCTGGTACAGTGTTCAGCAGGTGTTAGTTCCTTCTCCTTAGTTAGCAGTGATTGGTTGAACATTAAAATCACCTGGAGAGCTTTTCAAAAAATATAGATGCTTAGGTCCCACCCTAGAGATTCAGATTTATATAGCCTAGAGCGGGGCCCCTGGCGACAGGATTTTTTTTTTTTTAAGCACTCCAGGTCATCCTAAGCAGTCCTCAAGGTTGCAAATCACACCTTAGAAGCCAGCAGTAAAAATCGACATTTCTCTCTTTTCAGGAGGATGCACTTTCACTCCATTCTGGAATTCCCAAAATTTATACTGGGAGAGGCTGTGTCTTGTGTGGAGGCTCTGCTACCCCAGGACTGGGTACCCCTAGGCTCTACCTCCAAGCAGACCTTTCCTGGTACCTGCAGAAGGATGTAGCCAGAAACCCCTTTAGCTTTAGCTGGAGTCATTTTTCCCCCCAGCAGAGCTGCAAGGGGGCAGGACCAGGAAGTTGGGTTCCTGCTGGGCCCTTAGGTACCTGCAGATCAAAGAAGGCTTGATCTAGCATCACTTTCTCCCAGAGATGTGCAAAGGTTAGCTTTTCTCCCCACCTGCCCACCTCCCACCCCGCCAACCACCAAGGAGGGCTCCTTTAAGAAAGAGCCGGTTTGCAGAAAAGGGCCGTGGAGATTTCAGCAGGAGTTAACCCGAATCTGCAAGGCAGCCTACCTGTCTCTGAGCGATACTTTCCCTACCAAGGCGACACCCGCTGCCGCAGTCCTGCATGCATTTCTCCCCTCCCCTTAACGCAGACCCCGGGAATTAATAGGGACTGGCCCAGCCGGTGGGACAGGTGACAGGTCACCCTGCGATTGCAGGGGGCGGGTGGGGCCAGCGCTTTACTCCGTTTTAGTAGGTCAAGGTTTCCTGAAGCCCCTCTCGGAGCCTGCTTCTGTGCCGCAAGACCCCACCATCCACCCACACCTCCCTGCTGACCCAAACCGAGAACTTCTTCACCTCTTCTCCCCAAATCCCTCCCCTCTGGCGAAAAAATTCATCGGATACTCTGCGTATAAATAGAAAATAATTACTAGTGAGGTAGTGATGTTCCTTTGCCTATTTTTGGTGGGTCTCTTTGTTCAGATTTTTTAGGCATGCACACGGAGCGCGTGCACACACACGCGCGCGCGCACACACGGGCCCCCAGCGGAGGGCTAAGGGGGCGGAGGAGGAGCGGAAACAAGCGACTTCGTTAACCAGATTGAGAAAGGGGACAGTTAAAGCTTGCGCCCGGGCCATCAGCTGTTTGCAGGCGTAGCTTCTTAAACCCCACCCGCCCGGCCCTCACCCCAAGCCCTCGCCTGTCTCCCGCGGCCGAGGGCTCAGTGCTCGTGGCTGCGTCCTCCGCCTCCAAAGTTACTGAGTTGTGAGAATCAATTTAGACACTTTTAAAAAAAGCAAAAGGCAAATAGCTCCATTAATCCCCAAATGCCTTCTCCCATCTGCTGCGACTTGCCCGTGCTGGGACTTGCATAATGCATAAGGCAAACGGGAAAGTTGGCGGATCAGGGTGCTTAGAGGGCGACGGCGCGCGGAGAGGGTCTCGGGCCACTGGAGGCCGTGCCAGCCAGGGCAAGGGGTGCAGCCGTGGCCGCTGCCCCGGGCAGGGAGAGGTGGTGGCCCGAGAAAGGGATGGGGCGGTGGGGGGGCGGGGGGCTAAGAGGCGGGGGCAGCAGAGGTCCCAATTCCAGGGGCCGTGAAGCTCTGGGAGAGCGAGGCGGCCGCTCCGAGCAAGGCTTTTGTTCTCGCCCTCCCCTCACTCCACCTCCTTAGCCTCATTTTCGCGAGTCGTACGAGTTGCAGGCGGCACTCACTCTTTCCTCCCTCCCTCACACACGCGCGCGCGGGCTCACACACGCCCCCCTTCCCTTTCGGGCTCGCCTGCCCCTGTTTACCTAGAAGCTAGCATGTGGAATCGAGGGGTGCCATGGGCACCCTCCCCAAAACCCAAGACTTGGGGACTACGGGCTCCCAGGCTGTGTGTCTCAAGTCCGCCTCAATCGTCGGGCAGGAGGGGGCGGCAAGAGGACGAGGGGGCAGAGACCACACGCACGCACACGCACACGCACACACACACACACACACACTCACTCAGACCTACTCCTGTGCTGAGCCCAACGCCCGTTCTCCGTGCTCCAAGCCGAAGTTGGCTTCCCGGGTGACATCCCCCAGCAAAGAGGCTGGGATGCAGGAGAGGGGGAGCGCCATTGCCTGGGGGGGAAGAGGAGAGGGGAGAGGGGACGAAAGGGAGGCAGCCCACCTGGACATGTGCTCCCTTTGGGGCCGGTGCGCCTTCTCCAGCCCCAGCTTGGTGAAGATGCCCACAAGCACCATGACGGCCACCACCCCGCAGATGATGTAGACGATCAGGTTGGTCTTGTCCTTGGTGGGGTCGTGCAAGGGGTCGTCCTTGCGCGCAGGGGGCTTGCCGGTGTTGAGCCAGAGCGGCGTGTCGTAGTTGGTGCAGGTGCTTTGGTTCAGTCGCCGCTTCTTAAACGTGCAGCAGAACCGGAAGCCACAAGTCCCGCAGCAGAAGATGAAGTCGCCCGAGCTGCAGTTGAACGGCGGGTCCCACTGGCCCATGACATCGAAGTAGCCCCGGCAGAAGTCTGGCGTGGGCGCCCGGGTCGGGGGCGCGTCCGACACCCCAGCGCCTTCGCCGGCCTCTCCTGAAGCGGCCCCGGAGCGGTTGCCCCCCGCCAGCACCAACACGCCGCCCAGTTGCGCCAGCTGCCCGTGACCCGCTCGTTCCTGCGCCCGGCACACGCGGGCGCACAGCTCGGTGAGGAAGCAGCCGAGGAGCAGCCGGAGGACGCGGCGCATCGTGTCTCCCAGCCCGGGCTCTGCCGCTCGGCCGCCGCTGGAGCCGCTGCAGCCGCCTCTCGAGACGCGGCCGAAGCTGCCGAGGCTGCTGCCGGGGGCTGGGAGCCGCCGCGGGCCGCACATGCAGGGAGCGGCGCGGGGCGCTCGGTGGTCGGCGGCCACTGCGCTCGGCTCAGCCCGCGTTCGCCTCCAGCGCGCCGCGCGCCGAGGGGCCGGCCGGGGAGGAGCGCGCCGGGCCGGGCGGGGGGAGGAGGAGCGGGGGCAAGCGCGGGGTGCAGGTCCGGCCGGCCACCGGGGGAGGCGGGGGCGGGGAGCAGGGGACAGTGGGGCGGTCCGCGCCTCGCCGGGGCCTGCGGCTCCGGACTCGCCGCCCCGCGCCCGCTCGCAGTATCCCTCTCACCTCTTCGGTTCACCAAGTGCGCTGGGAAGAGCGAAGCGACACTTGTGGAATGAAGGGAGGGCAGGAGGGAAGGGGGAGGGGAGGAGGGCGGGCAGAAGAGGCGCGGAGGGTGGGGGGCGGGCGCGAGCTCCGGAGGGGCGGGGGCGCGGGGAGAGGTGACTCGGGCGGGCGGGAGCGAGTTGGGGGCGTGCAGAGCTGAGCCCGGCGGGCGGGCTGGGAGGAGCGAGCTCCGCGCCGCCGAGGCAGCAGGAGGAGCTCGGGTTTCCCGGCAGGTGGAGGGCAGCGGCGGGACCTCCCGCGCCCTCTCTGGGCGGGAGGCGCGGCACAGACCTGTCCAGAGCGCAGAGGCGACTCAGCCCGTGGCTTTTGAGGGGTGCCAGCGCAGGAGCTGCGGCCGGAGTCTGCCCACCAGGGAAGGGTGGCTCGAGAGGATGGGGACAGACTAGATGGCTTTCACTCCGAGGCAGACTGGGTGCAGTCTGGTCAGAATCGCCCCTCCCAGCCGTGCGGGGCCGCTTTGCCTTTCCCCTGGCTGCGCTCACCAGCCCTGCGCACAACCCGGATGGCCCAACTCTCTGGGCGGAGGCGAGGACCGAGGCTGAGCCGGGAAAGAGAGGTCACAAGCCCCTGGGCCAGGGGTAAGCAAGCACCCCTGGGAGAGGGGCTTGGGATGAACTAGTCAAAGAGGCTTAGAGGGTAGGGAGGGGCAGCGGCAAGGCCAAGGCAATGGCATGTCCTGCAAGGTCTTTCCTCGGAACTCCCCCAGGCCCCGGGACCTGCAGCTTTCTGTCCCTCTTCGCCCCCGCTGCGTTCCCCGCGCTCCACGGGAGGGCACACGGCGGCGGCGGCGCCTTTGCGCGCCCGGATCTGGCGCAGCGCAAGGCCTGGCATCCAGCCTCGGTCACCCTCCCAGACCTGGGACCCGCGCATCGGTCTCCGGAGCCAGCTAGCCCCTGTCCCCACGGACACCCTGCCTCCCCCGGACATCCTCACCGGGGGCTGCGGAGCTCGGCCTTGCTTCCTCAGCTTCCAGCCTGCAGTCTTCTCTCAGTGTTTCCAAATCTGCCCCCTCTCTCCTAGTGATTCCAGCTATCCACAGGCCCCCTCCCACTTCTTTCTCTCCTCTGCTTGAATTTGACTCCAGTAGCCCCCAGAACAAGATTTGCACCAAAGCTGCTACACCAAATTTAGATCTCCACACGCCTCGGCGTTTTGTTTTTAATTGCTTTAACTAAGTATACACTTGCAGTCCGCTAGGCGATGTGCAGAGAGAGGATGTTTCCACAGCCCTCCTCTCCGTTTGGCTGCAGTCAAGGGCTTTTCCAAAGACCCCAGAAGTTGGACCACCTGTGAAATTATATACTAGGGTCTCCATTGAAAAAGCGTGGGAGGATTTATTGAGACTCTATGGCAAGTTTTCTCCAAATGAGAGGGAGTTTCACCACCCCTGCTCTTTGAAGCAACATCACCTTACGATGTTTTAAAAAAGATTTGCAAATACACGGCAGAGCAACACGGATAGGGCATATCCAGGAGTATTATATCCCAAACCCACCTGGGGACGGTATGAGATTGGTTAATCCAAATTGATCAGATTCGTTATAGTAGGATCCCCAAAACAGGACAGTATGGTAAGTCTGTCATGACTGGCAACCCACACCCACCACCACCTCGTGAGTCCCACAAACACAAGCATCGGTGTGTGAGCGCTAATGACGGCTGACACTTATTCAGGGCTTGCAACATACCCACTAAGCTTGCTGTTTCTAAAAGCACCTCCTCACAGAAGCTTAGAGCAGTGCCTTGCATAGAGCAAACAATCTGGAAATATTTGCTGAACCATTGAGTGACTGATCTCATGTCACTCCCTGTCCCTTAGGCAGTATTGCCAGACTCACACAACGGAGGGAGAAACTGAGACCCAAAGCAGTTACGTTATACCAGCTGCCCATGGTGGCTCAGCTAATGAGCATGGGAAGTTGACATTTGACCCAAGAAATTTGAGCCAGAGGCCTATGTTCTAACCACTGCATAAAACAGACCTCCGATCTCTCTAGCCACCTTATGTTATATTATGTATTTATGGTTTTTGTCTGTCTACCCACATTGAGATGTAAACTCTGAAATGGGAAGGGCTCTGACTTTCTCACTGTGTCCCCCATCACCTAGAACAGTTCTAAACATGATCAGCATTCAAAAAAAAATGTATGGGCTGTATTAATTAATATCTTTTGTGCAAGACTCTGTCTTAAACCAAGAGAAGAAAGGAACACTTAGGGCACAGATGACGAAGTTAGTTGTCATGACATTCGTAAAGGGGTTGGGAGACTTCTGTGTGCTAAATCAGAATTGGAAGGGGATCTTCTAGCAGGTTTCCTATCCAGGAAGCTAAGGCTCAGAGAGGTTAAGGGCCGTGTGGGAGATAACATGGCGAGCAAATGGTAAAGCCAGGGCTGGTGACAGATGCCAGGCTCCTAATCCAGGGCTCTACCGATACCCCTGTCCCCACTCCACCCACCATGGTTCCTCCCAGCAAGCATCAGGGCAGAAGTTAACCAGGGACACGGTAGATCAGTGGGTCACAGACACCTTCCTGCAAGGGTTGTGGGTTTTAAGGCACTTCTAAATTTGATTTTTAAAAAATACTTCAGAGAAAAGAGACAAAATCTGGACAGAAAAGTCCATTTCAGGATCTGCCTCCAAGCTCTGTAAAATACTGCCTGTCACCAGGACATTTGACTCCTGTCCTCAGAGGAAACTCACTGTGGCTGCTGCTCCCGGCTTTAATTAACAGAGACTGCCCCCTGTTTGTGACAAGAAGAGTGCAGAGCTTGTGCTTTGAAAGAGGCAGACGGGATCCACCCTGTGTGGCTTATTAGCCAGTGATTCCAAACCTTAAATGTCCTGAACTCTTCCCAAACCAAATTCCCTTCCTGTTCCTGCATGCTGTAGCTGCTGCTCCCTGGAATATTGCCCCAGCCTGTTTCCCAAGTCTTTGAAAAATATCAAAAAGAGGGAGGAATCATCTTGGTTCATTTTACTTTTCAAAGAAAAAGTTGATTTTTCTCTAAGGATGTCAAGCAGTAAATATAGTCGCTATCTTCTAATCAGTATGTGATTATTGGGAACATGTCCCTATATGGAACATGTGAATGAGAAGGGATCTCTTTCAGGGCTCCTGGGGGATGGGGGTGTATAAGCTACCTAATTGAAACACCTGGTAAGTTCATGGAAGATGAAAAATCGTATCAAATGCCCCTCCCACTGCTACCAAAATAAATTCATGCAAATGTGCTGAAATTAAAATGCAGCTCTTAATGAAAGTGCTTCCTATGAAAGAGATGATGACATTATTATTTACAACACAGGCACTTTTAATATCTAAAAAAGAATCTCATTTGCTCTAGGCTTAATTATGTCAGACTGCAGTACATACTGCAAGAAGAATGCAGTTGTACTCCCCGGTAATTAGGGAAGGGAGTGAGGTAACAGAGGATGTTTGTGTTCCAGGACATTGCCACCAATGTCCATGAGCTACTCGACAAATTAAATCATATGTGCTGAGGCCCTCACCCAAATGAATTGTTTATTAATCATCCATTCATCAGGTGGCTTTTAGGGTTTCAAAGAGGTTTCTAAGCAACTGTTAGCCTTGAGAAAAAAAGGAGATGAAACAGAAGCAGGGTGTAGCTAGCACCTTGCCAGTTTCAAGCAACACGCGGATTTGATGCATTTTATTCTCTCATTTCGAAGACACAAGGGAAGTCTTGTAGCAGTGAAGTCAGTCTGAAGTACAGTTCTCTCAGACTGGCAGTGGTAGGGAAGATGATTTTTGGTGGTACCCCCCAAAAAGGTATTTTTTATATTATTAATAAGAGTTTTATATTTATTTCGATGCGTATTCAAAAATAACACATCGAGCATGAATTCACAGGCATCAATGTTGAAGGTGTAGTTTATTCTTTTAAGTATATCATGTAAAGTCAATTTAAGAAAAATAAATATAGTATTACAAATAAAGAAATGGAAATAAAGAAAGGAATATGAAATGTGTGACATTAAAAACTAAAGAGGCAGGAGCTTTGGTTTCAGGCCAGAATTTTTCAACGTCAGCACTCTTGACATTTTAGAGCAGATAGATCTGTGTTGTAGGGGGCTGCCCTGTGCATCGTGATATATATTTAGCAGCATGCCTGGACTCTACCCACTAGATGCCAGTAGCACCCCTAGTTGTGACAACCAAAATTGTTGACAGACATTGCCAAATGTCCCCTGAGGGGCAAAATTCATTGAGAACCACTGAGTCATGCCTATGTTTAAGTTCTGGCTCTTTCTCATAGAATGTCTATGACTGCGAATATATCTCTTAATCTCTCCAAGCTACAGTTTCCTCATCTGTAAAATGGGAATAAGAATGAGGCCTCTCCCCAGGAATGTTACAGATGGTTGATACTTTGTATAACGAGCTTGGCACAGTGAATGGAATCTCAGCAGTGCCCAATAAACGGTCACTCATGACTGTCAACCTGAAGGCAACAAGGTGTCAGGCACTGCATTGAGCTCTGGGAAGACAGATGACAGACAAGGTCCTTGCCCTCTAGGTTCTCAAAATCTTCAAGGGGAGATGGAGTACAGAGAGGGAAAGTTTTAAGGGCATAGGACTTGTGCAGTCCCCAGGGCTCCGTGCTCCAAAGGACCCCATGCTTTAATGCTCTGCACTCGACAAAAGTCATTTTGATTTTTGCACTGGACACCACCCACTGTGTAGCTAGTCCTGTAAACAAGTGATACGACTCTAGCAGAAATAGGGGTTAAGCTTATTGGAAGTTAGATGAGGCTGTTTAGCTCCACCTATACAAGAAAGGAAGACTTTTCAGGGCTGGTGACATTTGAGTAATCATAAGTTAAATGTATGTAAACATTTTCAGAATCACAGCAGGAAGAATTTCGGTAGACACTCTTCAAAAGCAGTTCTCAAATGCTAGAACAATTCCCATAAGTGTTGAAGTTTTCACTGATCCATAGAAAATCGAGAAAAAATAAGGCTAATGAAATGTGTTCAGTAAACACCTTTTCTAGTTGTTGTACATTGTATTCATGTTACAATTCACTTTCTCAAGTAATGTTGGAGTTAGTGAATGTTAGTTTTGTGTTTATCAGTGGTGTGTGGGTGTGAGTGTTTGTGGTATTTAAGAAAAATCTGTCCAGAGAAAAATTAGCAAACTTATTAATTCGGGTTAAATGACACCAATTTTTGGTCATTTTATTATAGGTGAAATCTGAGTCTGGGACCAATAATTTAAGAGATTCACAGTAGCTTTTGTTTACAAGTAAAGTAGTAACTTGAAGCAATTATCTAAATAATTTAATTCCCTCCAACTGTGCTGTGAAACCAAAATAAGTTTGGGATCGTGCACTTTCCAGCTAGCTACATTAATTAAATTAACCTGGTGTATCCCCAGGAATCAGGTGAGAACTAGATGAAAACCCCATAGCTGTTTACTCCCAAGACCTCTGTTTCTCTGCTCAAACTCCTACAAATACAGAATGTATCAGTTAGTTTTCACCATGTAACAAATCACCCCAAAATTTAGTGGCTTAAAACAACAATTTGTACTTAATCAATAGTTCAGTGGGTTGGTAACTTAGGTTGGTCTCAGCTGGATGATTCTTCTGATCTTGGCTTGCCTCGCTCATGCATTTGGAGAAGACAGAGATTAAGGCAGAGAAGTAGCCACGGTCCAGATCAAGCAGAGTTTTGTAGAGGTTTGAATTTTAACTTTAGGGCACTTGGGAGGCATGGAAGTTAATGTGATTTGCATTTTTTTGAAGGACGACTCTGGCTGCTCTGTGGAGAACAGACCAGGGGAAGCAGTGCCGGAGGTAGAAGGCTGTCAGTCACTTTATTGCAGGAGAAAAGTAAGAAGGCAGTCATTCAGAGTCGTGGCAGAGGACTAATTCAATAAGTAGGTAGACTCGGCAGAACTTGATGATGGACTTCCTGGGCTCCAGTCGTTGACCAAGGGCATCCACTCCATCAGCAACATCAGCTGTCCCGACTCTGATGGTCATTGGTACCTTCAGAGGCCATAACCAGCTTAGCCAGGAAAATGGCAAAATAGGGAAATCTGAAGGTATAGAGAATGTGTCTGTGAAATCCAGGTGCTGTACCCTGACCGCTATTGTCCAAATCCTACGGCTCACCAGGACCACCATGCCCTTTGGAACTTGAGTGAAACTCATTCGAACCCCATCCCCATGTAACGGGAAACCCAGCATTAACCCCCTACCCCTACCCCAGCCTATGATCAAAGGATTTACATTTTTTCCTACATATCTCTTCCGGCTCTGATTTCCTTCTGCTGCTCCTATAGTTACAAAGATGTGCCCTCCATAGAGGCACCCAACTCGGGGAGCTGGGGCTGAAATCCCGCCTGCACTCTTCCAGTCTGAGCTGAGACCTGCACGCTGCAGTCCTGTGGGGGTCCCCCTATTCCTCCACATGCAGAGGGGAGCAACGAGAGTTGGGAAAGAGAAAGGGAAAACGGGTCTGACTCCAGAGAGAAGCAGAAATGAGACAAAAAGAGACTTGACTACACTGTTGGTGGCTTTTGGGTTCCTGAGATTCGGAGATTCTGTGTGATACTCCTGGATCCTCTAACAAAGCCCTCTTACTTTCCTCCCTTTTTGCCTAAAGTAGTTCAAGTTGATTCCTGTTACCATGGAAAGATCCTCGACCAAGACATTTTGTCTCCAGTTTCTCTATTCAGGTTTCTATCACGTCACCACCACGTGTTACCTTTTGTTTCTCTCCTCTCTGATTCCATGATCTGGCAGGATGGAGAAGAGATGGGGGGAGAGAGAGAGAGAGAGAGAGAGAGAGAGAGAGAACTCACATCCATACACAAAGCCATGTGTAGAAGAGTGTTCTTTAAGGCATTGTTTGTAATAGCAAAAGATTGAAAACAACCTACATATGCATCGGTGAGAAATTGGAGTACTTAAGCAGTACTGATCCCCAGGTTATATATATGATACATATTTACAGATAGATAGAGTTATATGATCTTCACAGTATAGCAAAAAAGGCAAAAACAATAACACACACGTACTTAGACTCTACAGACTCTCTCTGTAAAGACATGCTAGAAGCAGTGATAGCCTCTAGAGAGAGGAACCGGAGTGAGAGGGAGAAATACTTTTCCCTGTATACTTTTATATACTGTATTTTTAAAAACCAGCTGTGTGCTTTAACTTTTCAAGAAAATAAACTGATTGAAGAGTTTTTAAAAGGAAGGAAAAAGAGAAGGAGGAATGGATGAAGGGTAAATGAAAAGAAAGAAGAAGACAAGAAAGATCTTCGAACGGCACTGATTAACTGAGTTCCATTCCCAACTTCACCATTGACAGATCCTTGACCTTGGCCAAATCGCTTCCCTTCTCTGGGCCTCAGTTTTTTTAATCTGGAAAATAGGTCAGCAGAATTAGATGATCTTTAAGGTCCCAGTTCCAAAAGTTATCTGCAATATTCGCTGACAGAGCTAATTGCTTGAGTAGAACTTTCTTTCAAATTACAGCAGTAATTGTCTTGGCTTCCCAGAGCAGCATATGATGTTATCATCATAATATGAAATGGCTTTTCCTTTATTAGAGTCATCTTTGGGACCTGGTGCCTTATAGGACATAAAAATGAATCATAAATATTTCTACATCATGTACAATAAAGATGAGTTTTTAACGAGTTACATTTGAGTGCCTGACCCAGCTCTTAACCTCCTCTCTGAGAAAAGTCTCTGCCCCCAACTTTCCCCAGCTCTCAGCTCCTGTGGCCCCCGACCAGAGATGACAAACACCTGACCCAGAAGGAGCCAATCAATCATAATACTGCCCAACAGCCAGTGAGATTCCCCTCAAGAGACCGAGCTAAGAAATAATGAGAGTGGGATAGGGTGGAGGTAAAGAATCAGTTTACATTAATGTTAGAAGCCAGACTGAAAGACACATGAGAACAGGGCTTGTAGTTAATACCAGCCTTGGTCACTGATAGAAGCCCAGTGCCTGCCACCATTTCTGGCACATAGTAGGTGCACAACAAATGTTAGCAGGAAGAAAAGACAATCACCAGAGGGAAGACCCATAAGCTCTCACTGTCCGAGATCCCTGGGACCACCCCACCTCCTTTCCTTTTAGAGAACTACATTTCCAGCCTGTCTTTGGATTTTGTGGGATTGTTATCTTTCTTTAAAAATCCATTTATGCCTAAGATAATTTAAATAGATTTGGGTTTCTTTCATCCCAAAAAACCCAAAGACAGGTGTATTTTTCTAGAAATATTAATCAGCTTTTCCCTGAGATTACTTGCTTTAAATACTATCAAAATTCATAGTAACACATTCTACAATTCAACTCAATTCAGGAAACACTTCTTGAGCTAGAAACTATGGGAGAATTGAAGGATGAACAGGGCCATATCCCTGCCCTCGGGAAGCTCACATTCAGATAGAGAAAGACAGACACGGTTAAATCATTCTGATAGCAGATCATCTGAGAAAAGGGGTTTAAACAATGCACTATAGACATGAATGAGAAAAAGAGATCAATTAGGGAAGGCTTCATAGAGGAGGTGACCTTGAAGATGGGCTTTGAAGAATGAGTAGAATGTCCCAAGAAAGGGTGTTCTGGGCAGAGAGAACATTTTAAATGAAGCTAAGGGTTTTAAATGGAGCTAAGGGATGTTGGTAGGTAGTGCAGCTGAATGAAGGGCTACATGGCAGAAAGTAGTGAAAGACTAGATTAGAGAGGTAGGATGAGAATATAAGAGTGACTCATATTGTCTTTCACCAAGATCCTATTTCAGTGTTTAGATTATGCAGGCCAATGGGGATTCTTTTTTTAATTTTTATTGACATATAATAGTTGTAGATATTTTGGGGGTACATGTGATATTTTGACACATGTATACAATGTGAGATGCCCATGGGGATACTTAAAAAAACAGTGGTGCATTGGGCAAGTCTCCAAGTGCCAAAAAGAATACCTGAAGTCTTCGAAACTCTGCAACATGGAAGAAGAAAGACAATCCGACCTCTGTTTCAATCACGGTAGCTTGTTTTATTCAAAATGTGTGCTGTTCCTTCCCAAAGCATCCAATAAGCCCTGGATGTTCATGTACCCCCATACAAAAGTGGCTAAAGATGACTGTCTTTTGAGGGTGATAAAAATGTTTTGGAATAGATAATGGTGATGGTTGTACAACATTGTGAATGTACTACAGGCCAGCAGATTGTGCAGTTTAAAATGACTGGGCACATCAACAGAATGAAGGACAAAAAGCACAGGATCATCTCAACAGATGCAGAAAACAACACGTAACAAAATTCGCCATCCTCTCATGATAAAAGTCCTCAAAAATTAGAAGGAATGTACCTCCACACAACAAAGCCCACAGCTAACATCGTACTCAGTAGTGAAAAGTTGCAAGCCTTTCTAAGACTGGGAACAAAACGAGGTGCCCACTCTCACCACATCTTCTATTCAACGTAGTACTGGAAGTCTTCGTCAGAGCAGTTAGGCAAGAGAAAGAAATAAAAGACATCCAAATTAGAAAGGAAGAAGTAAAATTGTTCCTGTTTGAAAATAACATGATCTTATATAGAGAGACCCCTAAAGACTCTGTGAAAAAACTGTTATGATTAATAAACCAATTCAGTAAAGTTGCAAAATCGGTAGCATTTCTATACAACAATGAACTACCTAAAAAAGGAATCAAGAAAACAATGTGATTTACAATAGTTACCAAAAAAAAATACTTACAAATACATTTAACCAGAAAGGTGAAAGACATGCATGCTGAAAAATATAAAACATTGATGAAATAAATTAAGGAAGACACAAATAAATGGAAAAATACTGCATGTGCATGTGCCCAGGCTGGTCTTGAACTCCTGATCTCAATTGAGATCCTCCTGCCTCAGCTTCCCAAAATGCAGGGGTTACAGGCGTGAGCCTCCGCGCCCGGCCTGGACTTCGTCTTTTAAAATGTTTAATGCATGAATGAACCTTGGAATTAACGATCCTCCTTTAAGGAGTCCACACTTGTGCACAAGATGCTTGTATCATTGTATCCAAGACTGTTGACAGATGAGTTTGTTTGTGTAACATGTAATAGTGAAAAATTGGTAACAACCTAAATTGGGAACTGATAAATAAATAGAAGAATAAATAAATAGGATAAACCACTAGAATGTGGTTACCTCTAGACAATGCTACTTAAAAGATTTTTCCATTTTATTTTTTCTTTTCTTATCTGATTTATTTTGGCATGCCTTACTTTTGTAATTTTAATAAGTCCCCAAATATTCTTTAAACAAACACAGATTTATTGAGTCTCATGGAAATTCTGTATATTCTTCAACTTAAATTATTCACCTTATTGAACAGAACAATGTTAATAAAAAATAACTATGCCTATTTTTTACACATATGGGGGATGGAAAATACTAAGAACTGAGCATGTTTAAGATACGGCAACACAAAGGATACTTCCTAATTTTTCGTTCTGAGATTAGATCAGGGTCATATTATAAAACCAATGTCTGTCATCTATTAGTTGACCATCAATGAATTCATAAAATGTATAAAAATTAATAAAGATTTGTCAGGTCCACAACAAAATCAGTATTATTGAACCAGACACTGTCGATGCTCTACCCAGATCCCCTCGGATTCCTTTGACCATGTCTTGTGTCGTTTGCCCACTTTGATAGGTTTTTGCTTCTATCATCACACATAAGCAAGGCTTTGGCGGAAGAGAACTGTTTCAGGCCACTGAAGCAAATTTTCCTGAATGCTTTGTAAGTCAGAGTACCAGGAAGCTACATACCTGGGGGCCAAGGGCAAGGGAGGCTGGCCATTGGCTTATGGATGCAAGGGTGTGAAATTCCAGCCCTCTTGCCTCACATCAGAACGGTCTCTGAGGTATAGCTTACACTCCAGAGTCCCCTGCAGGATCAGGCTGGAGGAACCGTGGAACTTTGCCTAAAATCTGACCTTTGCTTGGTTTCTTGTCTTTCCTTTATGGTTTTCTCCTGCAAGTACTTTCTTGCTAAATCAACTGCACATGAATCCTCATATCACGGCCACCTTCTAAAGAAATGCATGTTAGACAACAATTCTTGTATGTTTAAACTCAAAACCAGAAACATAAAGCACAAACATCATTGATCCAAGACCACCTACAGAAAGGTCCTGTTCCAGGTTGTCACAGAACAGGATAAGGCCAATCACAACTGATGTCATGACAGTTTCCTGCAGCTTCAACTGAAGTATTTAATACTCAGAGTCTGTAACTTGCTAATGATTATGTCTATTGAAAGATGCATTATCTTCTCTTGTCCACACGTATAAGACCAGTAGGTTTCATTTAAGAGATTAAGTTCTCTTAATTACATTTACCCTTGGAATTATTAACATCTGGAAAGGACAGTCAATGAAAACATTGTGGATTCTTCTATTACTTGCAGCTATCTGCCCTTGTGAAGAGTGGAATTTCTGTTGTACTTCGATCCAAAATAATTTCACAAATCCAAAGGGAGACACCGTATTCTTTTTCAGGACCTCGCAAGGTTGTTCTGGGGGTTAAATGAGGTAAGTACACAACCTAGCCCAGCAGTGTGGCTCAGAGTTTGCACACAAGCAATTAGTCACCTCGCTTCCTTCTGAAGCTTTGGCCCATGAGAATATTCTAATTCCATGATTTTCAAAGTGTGACCTTATATCAAAATCACCTGGAGTGCTTAATGAATGAAGATTCCCGGGCTCTATCCTTCTGAAACAGAATTTCCTGAAAAGACACAAAAGGCATTTTTAATGCCTTCCATTTGAATTTTATACATCCTAAAGTTTAAAAAAATGACCATGTATGATACAGTGATTTTCAACTAGGGTGATTGTGAGAATATGAGTGTGTTCATAAATATAGTTTTGTTCTAAGATAACAGAAACTCAAGTGAAACTAACATAAACTAAAAGAAAAAAAAAATCGGGAGGACTTATCAGTTCACAAAACTAAAAAGCCCCAGGTGAGGTTTAGACTTGGCTGGGTTCGGGGATTCAAATGCTGCCTTCAAGATTCTGTCTCTCCCCTCCGTCTCCTGGCTCTCATATATCCCGGTTAGCTTCATCCGTGGGCTCCCTCGTGTGACAAAGTGGTAGTCAGCAGAAACTCTGTTCTTACCTTGTCTTTACATTAGTCATCTTCAAAGACTGGAGCACAACTCTTTCCTGGTATTTCAGCAACAGTCAGTGAGAGATATGTGATTGGTCCCACGTGGGTCACATGCCCATCTCTGAACCAATCACTAACCAGAAGAATATAGCTCTCTGATAGGCAAGACTTGAGTTAAGCCCATGGTAGAGATCCGTGTCAACCCCACCTAAATCAGGCAAAATGAGCTTCCCTGAGAAATAAGTATCCCATTGCCCGCAGCAGAGGGGAGAACTGTTTTTAAACAGATGTTAAGTAGACAAGAGAACATTGTGTTCACTAGAACCAGAATGTTCTTTAGAAGCCCTACAAAATGACTCCCTCACCATCCACATTGGAGGACCAGAGTCTGCTTGGTCTCAGGAGTCAGCAGGAAATGACTGTTACCCATAGTGAGGGGAATGCCGCTTTGCTTTTCAATGCTGGCACAGCGAAACCTGTGAATGTGTGTGTGTATGAGTATCTAACTTTAAGGTGGTGGCCCGTTTATTTCTGGCAACGAACAAGAGTGGTTGCGGTAAACTCCAGGGATGCATTTATCTTAAACCGAGTCAGAAAGTCCCCAAATCACCGGTCTGTCCTCAGTGGAGAGTTTAAGTCTTGCCTCTCCTGTCTAGGGCCAAGTGAAAATGACAGAACAGGATGAGAGGCTGGGTCCCTTCGGTTCGGCTGGGGGCTAATCTTCTGTAAGCCCTGTTAGTCAGAGGATGCAAGCCTGCACTGTCACCACTTAACACATGGCAAAGAGGGTGGCATTACAAGGAACTCCGGCAAAACACGTCTGCTTGTCCTCCAGGGAGACATCAGGTTAGTGTGACATCCAGCAAGCAGATGCGCTGACAGGAGCAGGGGCCAAATAGCAGACTTGTTGAAACGGGGAAACCAATTGTAATACAGATGATTCCGTGATGGAAAAGCATTGTACTTCTGTTAGTACAGTTAGCTTTCTCCCCTGATATTTGTCAACAGAGGAGATATTTTTCTTGAACTGAAAAAAAATCTAGCCCATCAATATGTGCTTGTTTATATCAATGCTGGGGAGGGGAGGGAAGAAAAAATGTCCATGAAAAAAACTCAGTGTCGTCTTGTACAACTTGCGTGCCCAGAATTGTAACACTTCTACCACTGGGAGAAAAAAAACTGGGGTGAGACCCAAAAGGACTTGGAGTCTAATTTGAAAAGTACATCAACGTGTTGGGAGAAGACGTGGGAAAAGTTGCTGAGAGAAGGTCCTGGTTGTGTCTTTTGTGGCCACTTTGCGTGCATCAGCATGTCATATGTAAAGAGCAAAACACCATCTCATTTTAATAACACACTTAACTGCCTACATATACACAGGAGATCGTGATGTTTGCCAATTAAAAAAAAAATTGAATCTCAGTGCAGGTATGGCAAGCCAATTTTCTTAGACCGGATAGCTAGAAGAAATTTGTAGTTTTTAATTCAGTATCTGAAGCCTTAAAAAATAAATGTTGCAAGGATGATAACAATGATTTGGGTATCAAAACCACGTTTCAGGGAGGGAGAAGGGCAGAGGAAGACATTTAAAGGAGAACAACTGAGCATCTTATTGGAAAGCGATCCCTGCAACACACACACATCCTGCATCCACCCGTCAGCAAACTGGCCTCTTTAGTGGTGATTTTATGGATTTCATCTTGTGCAATATTTAAACCTTCACCAGATGGTATTATTATTCTGACTCACTTTGTTTGCCCTTAGTGCTTTTTAAAGTACCCCATTCCTTGTGAGAATGTTCTTCCTCTCTCTTATGAATAGAATCAGATGTTCGTTTAATCATTTATTTAAAAGATATCTATTAGGGCGTCTACTATGTGCATACACTAGATTGAGCACTGAAAATAAAACAACACAAAAGACAGACAAAGAATTCCTCTTTTCCTGGAGCTTACGTTCTAGAACTACACTGTCCAATATGGTACCCAGGAGCCACATGAGCCATTGACAACTTGAAAAGAGGCCCATCCAAGTTGAGATGTGCTGTCATTGTGAAATACACACAGGATTTCAAAGACTTGTCACTGAAAAAGGAATGCAAAGTATGCCTATTTTAAAATATTGATTACATATTGAAATAATATTTTGGATACAACTGAATCAGGTAAAACATGTTATTAAAATTAATTTCACCTGTTTCTTGTTACTTAGTGTAGCTACCAGAAAATTCAAATGGGTGTGGCTCACATTTCATTTCCATTGAGCAAGTGTTGTTCTAGAGCAGTGGTTCTCATGTGGGGGTGATTTTGTCTTCTCTCTCAGAGGAAACTGGGCAAATATAAACTAATCTTCCTTGTATAACTCTGGCATCTACCATTACTGGAAGTTTGAATTTGCACAACCAATTTTTGAGAGGTTCTTAAGCACCACACTTGGAATTCACGAAGCTGGCTCCAAGTGGTGGCTAAATTTCTTTAGACTTGGATCATTTTATGGAGTCTACAGTTCTATGTAGGGAGTGTGTGTGTGTGTGTGTGTGTGTGTGTGTGTGTGTTGAACAAATCTGCTTAAGGAAGAAAGTGTGGCATCAAAATAAATCACTGATTATTAACAAATGTGGTATATAATTTTGAGCAAGATTTAAAGATATAAAAACGCCTTAGCATATTGTGGAATTTTCCTCCTCTAACTTTTTCCTGTTACTACCTTTTCTTAACTCAATATGATCAAAATTTCTTTTCTAACATTAACAAATATTTTATTAGGAAATATGGATACATGAGAAAAGAGCAAAAATACAAATATCCTACTTAACAAATAATTAGTAAGCAAATATTCAGGTGACCAACTACCTAGGTCAAGAATAGAACATCCTCAGTACCCCAGGGGTCTCCAGGGTTATTACCCCATCTGGACTCCCTACCTCCACCTAGGCTTTTGAGGTAACTCTTTCTTGCCTGCCTCTACAGTTTTACAACCTATAAATATATCCCTAAATAATATAGTTTAGTTTTGCCTACTTTTGAGTCTTTTATAAATGTACTCATACTACATGCATGCTTTTGAATCTTGCTTCTTTTGCTCAAAATCATGTTCTTTAAATTCGTTCGCATAGTTGCATGTAGCTCTCCTGTGTTTATTTTCACTGCTGTCTAGTACTCTATCGTGTGAATGTACAATGTATTCATGCTGTTTTCACTTTGGGGCTATCTTGAATAATGTTCCTATGAACATTCTAGGACATGAATGTTGAGTTCATGCACACAGGTTTCTCTGGGGTGGGGCCTCACCAATTTTAATTCAAAAATATCTGCAGAATCTAACTCTGCATCTATGTCTGAAGCTGAATAAAATCAACTCATCTGGATCTGTTATAGCCCTAAAGCTTCCAGCATGCACTGAGAAGTCTCTTCTAGCTCCAAGTTTTTAGCATTCAGTGCTATTTGAGATCAAAGGCTTGGGGACAGTCTTCTTAACTTTTCTCATTCTTTCCCATCTCTTTGCATGAAGGAGGAAAGGGACTTCTTGACTCATGGCTATTCTTGCATTTCCTTTGCATTGCTCACCAGGGTAATTTAGCTAAAAAGGAAATCTGACCCACATTTAAAACCCTTGCTGGCTCCCTGTTACCCTCAGGATAAAGTTCCAAATCCTTAACATAGCATCAGAGTCCTCTGTGGGCTCCCAGTCTGCTCACCGGCCACACAGAGCCCTGCGTTTACCGTTTTTAGCAATACCAAAGAGCTTGGAGTTCTCCCTGTACCCCATGGGTCTGTTTCTCCAGAAAACCTGGACCAATACACTTGGTAAGTGCCAAACACATATTTGTTGAACTGAACTGAAATTGACTTGTACTTGACTTAGACGGGAAGAGCCTAACAGCATAATGCCGGGGGTGCCGCTCACTGTGTTACAGATGACTGTGTTGTCAACGGCGCCTCCTAGAGTTACGTAACGTGGAAGCCCTACTAATCTCCACCCCCCATTCCTCCTGCTCTTGTTGTCTAATCGAGAAAAATTTTCTCCGTGTTACTTCTCTCCTCGATCTCTGAAATCTAGAGTTGCTATCTAAAGTTAGTTAGAATCAAACACTTTAGAACCACCTAATACCGCTCTGGTGAGTAACTGCATCCTTAAATGGCTACTTCCTTCTTAATTCAGATAGAGCCTCAGCTAATAACATGTGTTTTCAAAAGAATACAGCTTGGTGTTTATAAAGATACACAGTTTATACTTAATAATTGAGACTCTTACTGTACCTAAGGATCATCTTTCAGAATATAAAGGAATCGACATAGAGTCCTCCAAATAAAGTATGGAGTATTAAATTAAAACTTCACTAGCTGAACAGATATGTACCAGAACATTCTGTCTTCAAATATTTGCTATGTTTAATTTTGTTTTCGTGTACTTCTGTCTTAAAAGTCAAAAGCAGGGCATGAACTCCAGTTAGCTAAAGATTTTAGCTACTTAGCACATAAAACAGAGATTTTATAATAGTTTTCAGAGCAAAGTGTGGAAAAGAGAAGTGATCATGTACGTGGGTTGTCCTTCCTGCTCTGGCTCCCCTCATGGCTGTAGCAGACATCATTAGCTGATCCCAGCACTCATTCCCCTGAAGCTGGCAGAGCCTCAAAATCCGTTTCAAGATGACACTCCAAGCCAGACTGATCCAAGAGGTGAAGCACATTTGCCATTCGAGATTGAAAATGTGCCAAGAAATTTTCAGACAAAGGTTCATCTTTTATTTTTCTGAATTGGATGAGAATATATTCTAGTTGGTACATTGGGCTGGCTCTCATTACTGAATGTCAGTGTGAAACTGAAATGTCTTCCTCCCAGATCAGGACTGACTTCCCCCTGAAGGTCTTCCTGGTTTCTTCAGCCTGCACAGACTTTTCTCTGATGGATTGTTAATGGTCTTTTAGAATTCATGCCTGGTGATTTAGGGTCCAATTAGATTGTTAAGTTCCTTGGAGCAGGAGCAGAGTCTCGATTTGCAGTGAACATAGCAAATGATGAGCACATAATAGATGCTCACTTAAGTGTTCCCTCTTTTGATTGGTGATATAGAAAAAGAGGACAGCCGAAAGAGAAGGGTCTTAGCCTCTCAACAAGCTTTGGGGAAAAAAGATATAAATAAAAACTTTAGGTGAGAGAATAAACTAAAACAACAGCAAAATACTTTCCCTACCCTTTCAAGTTTAATACCTTCAAACCATTTACAGTCAAACAGTGGAGGGAAATCAGTTCAGGGACCACAATACCCAAAAGTCAAAAGACATTTACTGGGTTTAATAATTTAATATTTCAAGTAACCTTTCCATACCTCGTGTCCAACAAGATGATGAATGCTGACTCTTTGTAATGCTCTGAATTTAAAATTCTTTTATAGTCTTTCCCTGAAACACTCCTTCTGTCAATGAAACCACTTGCTCTGCCTAAGGTTTGCTTGTTCACTCAGGTGGTTCCCTCCGTCTGAAATTCTCTCTTTTTTTAATTCTGTTTCCACATGTCCAAGTCTTGCCTGATCTGCAAAGTCAACTCAAGAACTCCCTCTCCCATAAACTCTCTCCTGACTCGTGGGATTGTAACACTCCCACTCTGCATGCCAGCAGCACAGTTTTTTATATCACACTTAATGTTCGGATCCCACAACATGCAAGATCATGGGCTTGAGGGTCTTCCAGACACCCAAGTCGGAATCCTAGCTCCGCCATTTGCTGCTTAAGTGACCTCGGGCAAAGCTCTTCTCTAGGACTCTGTTTCCTTATCTGTAAAATGGATATAAAAATAGTACCCACGTCAGGGTTTTTAATGAGGACTAAGTCAAACAATGAATGCAAGACGCTTCATAGCCATGCAAATAGAAAACACTTATTTAAATGTTGGTTATCATTATTGTCACATAATCTGATTTTGGTTTATCATTTTTAATACCTAGTCTTATAAATTACAGATTTTGAAATTTAAGAATATGTTGTCTCTCCCAAGGAACTTTAAGCATCTCAATGGCATTGGTAAGTTGATCTTCTACACCTGTATCAGTTAGCTTCTGTTAGGTAACAAGCCATCCCAAAATTTAGTGACTTACAATAACATTAATTATTTAGTTTAGTGGTTCTTAAACTTTGTCATGCATCAGAATCACCTGGAGGTCACTCAGGCCCACTCCTAGAGTTTGTGATTCAGCAGTTCTAAGGTAAGCTTGCAAATGTGCATTTCTAACAGTTTCGCCGGTGAAGCTGATGCTGCTGGGCCTTGGGATACACTTTGAGAGTCACTGAGTTGGCTCATGATCATGTGGGCTGGTGATGTGGGCTGTGCTCAGCCAGACTGTTCTTCTGATCTCAGCTGGGCTCACTCATGGATCTGTGGTCAGCTGCTGGTCGGCCACAAGGCTGTTTCTAGTAGTTGGCCACGTGCTGGCTAAGGTGGCATTTGTGACTGGACCATATGTCTCTTATCACTTGGCTGATCAGCTCAGGATTGCTCACATGGTGCTTGTAGGGTTCCAAGAGAGCAGAAACTGCACAGCCTCCTGAGGTCTAGACTGGCACTCTGTCACTTTTGCCACATTCTAACGCACAAAGCTTGTCACAAGGCCAGTCCAGACTCAGGAGCTGGGGGTACAGACTCTACCTCATTATGAGAGAAGCTGTAAAGCCACATGGCAAAGGGACATGGCTAAAGAGAAGGGAGTATTCTGTGGCCATGTGTGCAGTCTACCACATCACTGCTGACCCTAATACCTAACTGATGCACAGGACATACTTGTGGGATAAGTGATTCTCTTAGCAACTGAGTTTTCAAATTTTGCAAATGATATCAAGTCACTTGTGCATTACAATAGTGCATTGCATGCACAGGGGACTGTTAATGAGTAGTAAAGTTCCCACTTATTGGCTGTGTGATCTTCTCCCTTGAGTGTCAAGGCTTTCAAGTATAAAATGAGGATTATAATTCTCATCTTACATAGCTGTGGTAAGAATCAAATTTAAGAAGTTGTACAACACAGAAGTTTTAGAATTTTCTGAGCAACTTAACCTCTCTACACATCAGTTTCTTCATCTGAAAAATGGACACGAATCATCCGCATCTCAGGAGGCTTTCAGGGAGGATCAAATGAGACAGTGTGTGCAAAGTGCTTGCCTTCTAAAGTGTTCACAGTTATTACTAATGGGAATCCCATTGCCTAGCACAGTGCCCAGTCAATAAACGCTGGGCCCAACATAGCACTCTGGCTATAGAAATCCCACCTTAATACCCAGTTTGGTATTAAAAGAGCTGTGATAAAATGCCAGAGATCAAGAACTCCAGGTGCATAGGTGCTGTCCAAGGTGCTAGGCTTTGAAACTCCATACCTGAAGAAGCCACCAGCAGCCCAGCCTGATAACCCGTAGGGTCTCACGGCTCTTGCCGGTTGGATGCCTCTGCCCATTTCTCTTGTACATCTAGCCCACAGCTCCACTGCCTCCACTTATAAAATGAAAGTAGGTCACCTCAATATTTCAGATTTTAGAAGCAGGCGAGATGCAGAAGAAAGGGATGGAGTAGGTGGAGCCAATAGCCAGTGATGGGAGCGGAGAGCTGGGGAATTCATAAACCTTTTGTGACTTCCCTAGAGAGGGATGGGAGGGAGGAGAAAGGAGAGAAAAGGAGGGACAGAGGAGAGGAGAAAAGAAGGAAGGGAGGCCAGACAGGAGAAAGGAAAGGTGGAGAAAGCGTGAGAGGAAGCCTGGCAGGCAGACGGCTGATCCGCTCGAATGGACAGTCACCCGCAGCCCCCAAGACCAGAGGCTGGAGATGCTAAGTGAGCAGTCTTGCCTGCTGCCCATCTAATTGCCCAGGGAAACCACAGCAACTGAGAAGGCCACATGTTCTGCTAAAGCTTTCAGAGTGGTCCCTGGGGCTTCCCTCTCTCTAAGTGACTCCCATTTAGGCCGGTGTTAATGGGTCCCCTGCCAAGAAGCCCTTGTCGGACTGTGCAGTTAAAAATGCCTTATTAAAATAATCACCATCAGAAACAGAGAGGCTCTGAGCCAGGAAGGGGAGCTCCGGCTGTGGCTCCAGGCAGGCCTGGGGCAAGGCAGCCTCTCAACCTGCCACCTGGACTCTTCTCCCCCTCCCTTCTCCAAGAGGACAGCAGCGCTTTGCAGACTCAGGGGCTGAGCTGTGAAAATGCTCACCCGGGGAGAGGGAGCTTAGTGCAAACCAGGATCGGATTTCAGATCAGGTCTATGATAGCAGGAGGGCACAAGGAATTGTTTTTTTTTTTTTTTTTTGAGACAGAGTCTCACTGTGTTGCCTGGGCTAGAGTGCCATGGCGTCAGCCTAGCTCACAGCAAGGCACGAGGAAATTTAAGGAGCCTGGAATTTTCCCCCAGGAGGCTGGAGGCTGTTCTTTCACCAGGCACGTTAGCATTGTTCGCTTGCTAGGTACCAGGTGCTACTGCAGGTGCTGGGAATGCTGGGATAGGTATAAGGTGCCGGGCCCACTCTGGGGGAGCTGAGGTTCTAAGGGGAGAGACTGGGGCTAAGTCACCCAAATACAGTGATTTCAGAGAGTGAAGGAAATAAATAATATACTAGCGACTGTCCCACAGGAAAGAGCAACGTTACATGAGGTGGTCAGGGAAGGCCTCTCTTGGGAAACGATGCTTGAGCTAAAACCTGACTGTTACGAGGAAGCAAAGATCTCAGTAAAGATTATCCCACATGCAGGCAAGAACTGCAAAGGCCCTGCGTTTGGAACAAGCTTAGCATGTTAGAAGAACAGACGGAAGGTCGATGTGTTGAGAGCTTAGTGAGTTGACTAACAGGAGACAAAATCAGAGAGGTAGATCACTGCATGGCTAGCCTCCAAGATGATCCCCAGTGACCTCTGCCCCCCGGTGTTCACACCCTTGTGTAAACAATGAACAGGGCTGACCCAGGTAACCAGTAGGATATTGGGGAAATGACAGTGTGTGACTCCTGAGACTGGGTCACAGGAAAGCATTGCCGGTCTGCCTTGCTGTCTTGCAGACGTGAGGGCAGTCCATCCCGTCCTGTGGGGAGGTCTACGTGGTAAGGAACTGAGGCCTCCGCCAACAGCCAGCACTACCCTGCCAGCCGTGTGAGCGAGCTGCATGGAAGTGGGTCCTCCAGCCCCCGTCAAGCCTTCAGACAGCTGCAGCCCCAGCTGACATCGTAACTGCAACCTCACGAAAGACTGAGCCTGGACCACCCACCTAAGTCACTCCCTCATTCCCGACCAACAGAACCCACATGAGATAATAAAAGTTTATTGTAGTTTTAAGCCCCTATGTGTTGGGAATTGTTTGTTGCAGCACTAGATAACTAGCAGTCATGGAAGGGCCCTGGTAAGAAGTTTGGGTTTTATTTTTGGCACCAGGAGAGGATTTTAAATGGGGAAATGACAAATGATTCACGTTCACATAAGACTCTGTGAGAGGGATGCAGGAAGGCAAGAGAGACCAAGGTGCTGGAAGGATTCCTATTTCCAGACTTCCTTCCAGCTATCTGAAAGTGCCCTTTAATTTCTTTCCAGCCACCCGATCACAGTCTTGCAGCTCCTAACGGGAGACGGGACCAGTTCTGACCTTTAGAAATGCTGAAAGTACCGCGGAGCATCCCGTCTCACTGTTGTCACCCCACCGCCACACTCTGTGTGGTCACCAAATGTTTCCAGCATATCCCACAAGAGCACTACGTTTCCTGGCTCCCTTGTGTTTGTGTAGGATCCCGTGACCAGCTTTGGAAAATGAATTGTGGGTGCAGTGATCCCACGTTGCTGCGATCCCCAGCATTGTACTGTCACTCGAAGACCCTCCAGAGCTGTCTTTTGCATCAATGAGCAGAGGTGACGGTGGCTGCTCCATTAGCCTGGACCCCCGAGTAACCAAGAGAAGAACACCCCTTGCCAACCCTAGACATAGATATGAGCATGAATGAGAAATAAACCTTTTGTGTTTTAAGCAATTGAGATGATTTGGGGGAGTGTTTGTTATCTCAAGGTGAAAATCAGCACATACTGACTGAAACACTTGTGGAATACCTACATGACCCTAATAATTTAATATCTGTGATCTCAATCACTCTTCACAACATCCCCTGCAAGGTAAATATTATTATACCCATTTGACAGATGAGGAAACAGAGGCTCAGAGAAGAAAAAATAAGTTAACATGAAGAAGACAAGGGAAAAAAATTAGTATCTGTGAGGCTGTGAAAAAATATGTCAAGATTATTATCAAACACTTAACTTTTATTATAACAAGAGATATAACTTCTCCATACCCCATTGTACCATCTGGAGTTCAGCTGCAAAATCTCTCCCACTATGTTAGGCACAAAAGAACTTCATATATGAATTCAGTTCAAACAGAATTGCTGTGGGGGCTGGAGGAGCAGGCTGTGCTGCAGGAATGACTTCCAGAGCAGCACTTCAGAACTGGCCCATCAGAGAAAGAGGAAGACGGGGAACTGGAAAGCCACCCTCTGACGTCTGACCTCAGGACCACACCACCTTAGCCATGGTCCAAATATAGGAACCAGTCCCTTCTCCTGCTGTTTCTAGAGCCACTCCTCATCTGCCATGAGCCCTGTCAGCAAATTGGATGCCTCATTTCCCCACTGAATTCCATTCCAAATTCAAGTCGCATGTGAGACCACGTGATCAGTGGTTCTGAATCCCACCTGGAGCTCTAGCTGCAAGGGAGTCCGGGAAATGTAGCTTTTAGCTTTCCAGTCTCTGCAGTGCAAAGAGGCATCCTAGGAAAAGGTTGAACTGCTGCTGAAGGAGACAAGTGACTGGATCCATCCCATTCAGCTTTCCCATCTGAAAATGAGGGTTATGATTCCTGCTCTACCAACTCGCAGGGCTGTATTGAGGGGCAAACAAGACCAAGCATGTGGACATACTCAAACAGCAGTGCCTTCTTGCTATTAAATGTACAAATCCTTCCACAATAGCC
>CAUYSK010066391.1:0-15396 GCA_963575035.1 Avahi laniger
TTTTTTTTTGAGACAGAGTCTCACTGTCTTGCCTGGGGCGAGTGCTGTGGCATCAGCCTAGCTCACAGCAACCTCAAACTCCTGGGCTCAAGCAATCCTTCTGCCTCAGCCTCCTGAGTAGCTGGGACTACAGGCATGCGCCACCATGCCCGGCTAATTTTTTCTATATATTTTTAGTTGTCCAAATAATTTCTATTTTTAGTAGAGACAGGGTCTCGCTCTTGCTCAGGCTGGTCTCGAACTCCTGACCTTGAGTGATCCACCCACCTCGGCCTCCCAGAGTGCTAGGATTACAGGCGTGAGCCACTGCACCTGGCCCAGATACAAATTTGATACTTATCTAATAAAGAGTTAAAAATGTTGAGCATAGCAGCACCGAGGACAGAGCTCTACAGTGTCCCCACCAGAAATCTTGACTCTCACCCGTGAATGTTGATATACAGGCTTTGGGTACCATTCTCAGTGAGCCTCAAAGCCACAGACTTCCACAGGTTAATATGGGAGATCTTTCTAAAATCCTACTGAAATACTAAAATATTATACCTCCTATATATTATCTTTATATGTGGTGTTGGTTTACATGTCTTATTCTTCAGTGGTATAATAATGTTTCCTAAAATTTTTCCAGGGCATATCCCAGAGGTCTAGGATTTCCAGAGTCCTTCACTGTACAAATTGAAATACTCATTCCCAGGCTTTGGGCAAATCTTTGATTTCTATCTTCATTTCACAATCATGTCTTTTAATTCTCTGACTTAAATTTATCTGACTCATTTATCTGGTCATTCATCTGACTCTAGAAACTTGGCTATATCTTAAACAGCTAGGGTATGCTTTACTATCACTTTTCCTACCTTTGGATTATGCTTTCTGTTATTTTAATCTTAAATCCTACCCTTTCTAGTGTAAGATTTTTCTCCTTAGAAGCCACTAGAGATACATCACTGGAATTGAGCTGCTACTTGTTTCCTCTTGCTAAAAGTAACTCTATACCAGCTTCTGCAAGCAGTACACTTCTTCCCCATGTTCTTTGAACTAGAACACCAGGGGCCAGTTTCATGGAAGACAATTTTTTCACGGACTGGGAATAGGGATGTGTGTCGTGGATTGTAGGGGTGTGGCGTGGAGCTCAGGATGTGATGGGCAGCCTGTTTCCTAACAGGCCATGGACCAGTAATGGGCGGTGGCCCGGAGTTGCAGACTGTAGAACTAGAGAACTTGGAAAAATTCTCTAGTTGTCCCTAATACCTTCTGTTAGCTACATTTCTTCCATGATAACATTATCCGTAATCTAATAAAGTATATCCAGGAATTAGTCTTTGTAGGAGGCCAGATGAAGGTGGTTGTAATTATGGTGAGGAGAATTCCTCTTCTGCTCTTCAGACACAAGGAGTAAAGGGAAGAGAATATTAGGAGTTTGCAAAAACTGAAATGTCAAATATTAAAAGTACTGATTATATCGAGTATTATCAAGGATACAGGAAAATAGAAATTCCCGTATACTGTTGATAGGAGCGTAAATTTTTTGGAAGACACATTTGTAGCATCAATAAAAATGTTTTAAAATGTATATACTTTTTCCAACATTTCTGGGAAGGTATCTTTTAGTTATCCTCACACTTGTGCACAAACGGGTAATTATACTTGCCTACTTACAAGACATGGTGATTTTTGAGAATCATCCCAAACAGATAAAGAAATGCTTTAAAAAATATATAAGTAGCCACCCAACAAACACTGTTAGCATCACTTACTGGCTCTGAGGGAGCACGTCAGTTGGCTTTGGAGAAGGAGGCTATGGGAATAAGAAGGGAACTCTCCCAAATCTGATGTCTCACTGTTGAAAAGTAGGAACTGAGTGTCCCTCCCGTCAGCTGTAAGTGGACATGTGGGGTGGAGTTGATGATGAAAGTGGGCAGGACTGTGAATAAAATATGCCAGCAAATCAGAGATGTCCACTGAAGCTTGTTAATGAAATATTGCAAACAACCCAAAATATATATTAATACAGAAATGGCCAAACATATGGGGATGCCATCATTCTAAGAAACATTACAAAACTGTGTTAAAAGTACGGCATACACCTATATAGGTCATGCCATGAAAAGATCTCCAAGACAGATTGTTATGTTGGAAAACAGCAAATCATCTTGTGTTGTTGAATCCAATTTAGGTTAAATGTTAGTGTCTGAAAAGAGAATGGAAGGTCAGGCACAAACTTTGACGGTGGTTTCCTCTGAGATGGGAAAAGAAGTAGAGGAAGAGTGTGGAAGAGCGCTGATATGGTTTGAATATTTGGCCCCTCCAAATCTCAGGCTGAAATTTGATCCCCAGTGTTGGAGGTGGGGCCTAGTGGGAGGTGTTTGAGTCCTGGGGTGGATCCCTCATGGATGTCTTTGCGCCCTCCCCAGGATGAATGAGTCGTCCCTTTATTAGTTCAAGCAGGAGCTGGTTGTTTAAGAGAGCCTGGCACCACCTCCTTCCTCTCTTGCTCCTGCTCCAGCCATGTGACACACCTTCTCCCTTTGCCTTCTGCTTTGAGTGGAAGCTCCCTGAACCCCTCACCAGAAGCAGATGCTGGCGGCAGGATGTTTTTCTTTTCTTTTCTCTCTCTTTTTTTCTTTTAAGAGACAAGATCTCACTCTGTTGCCCCAGGTAGAGTGCAGTCGCGTTGTCGTAGCTCGCTGCAACTTCAAACTCCTGGGATCAGGCAATCCTCCTGCCTCAGCCTCCCTAGTAGCTAGGACTACAAGTGCGTGCCACCATACCTAGTTAATTTTTTACTTTTCTGTAGAGACAGGGTCTTCCTATTGCCCAGGCTGTTCTCAAACTTCTGGGCTGAAGCAATCCTCCCTCCTTGGCCTCCCAAAGTGCTGGGATTAAAGGCATGAACCACTGTACCCAGCCAGGCATGATGTTTCCTGTAAAACATGCAGAACCATGAGCCAAATAAACCTATTTTCTTTATAAATTACCAAGCCCCCGGTATTCCTTTATAACAGCACAAAACAGTCTAGCACAAGTGCCCAGATACTTCTCTATCATTGGAATCTTATACCTAAATGTATTTGTTTATTACTTGGATAATTTTTTAACTACTATAATGACAAGAAGAAATATCAGTGGATGGGCTATGCCTGTCAGAATCATATTGGGCAGAGGGCATACCAGGCCCAGCCCTGCAGAGGGGGAAAAAGAAGAGGAAGCATTTCTGCCAGCTGGCACCACAGAGCCAGCAAGTTTATAAATATTTATGCATGTGTCAAGAAGACCATTTGCAAAGAGAACAACAAAAATTTGATGGTCTCACTATTCACATAAGAAATGAGAAAATGTCTGGACATGGTGGCTCACACCTGTAATCCTAGCACTTTGGGAGGCCGAGGAGGGAAGATCACTTGAGGCCAGGAGTTTGAGACCAACCTAAACAACACAGCGACATCCCATCTCCACAAAAAATAGAAAAATTAGCCAGACGTGGTAGTGCACACCTGTAGTCCCAGCTACTCTTCAGAGGCTGAGGTAGGAGGATTGCTTGAGCCCAGGAGTTTGAGGTTGCAGTGAGCTATGATGACACAACAGCACTCTAGCCTGGGTGACAAAGCAAGACCCTGTCTCAGAAAAAAAAAAAAAATGAGGAAATGGATAATTTGAAACAAAAATGATCAACGGTTTTCAAATATTTCAGGTCATATGGAAAAGGGGTCCATGTTTTGTCCATGATCTTAGAGGCAGAACTAGAACTTGTGTGCCAGAGGGCACCAACCAGCGTTATCCCACTGGCTAAGGGGCCACAGATGCCCTTTGTTTGGCCAGTGAATACCCTGCGGTGACACCTGTGGCTCTTCACCTATCTCATGTCTACACCCTGCACATGTGTGTCCCTCAGGGCCTGCTCCATTCAGTTTATCTGACCAGCACCTGCATTTGGATGTTTAGCTCGTGCTATTAGGATAAATTATAGGAAGTCAGATTTGGAAGCAACTCAAGTAGAACTTTCTAAGAAGTCTGAAAGGCAGCATACTGGACTGGTTAGGAAGACAAGCTCCGCAGCGAGCCTGCCTTATTTGAATGCCAGCCTTGCCCCCTACTACCGTGTGGAGTTAATCTGCCGATTGCTTAAGTTTCATGCCTCAGGTTTCCCATTGTGTGAACTGAAAATGTAGTGAGGATTATATGAATTAATACACGTAAAGCATCTGTATTAGTTATCTATTGCTGTGTAACGATAGTACCACAAATTTAGCAGCTTAAAACAATACACACTTATCATGTCGCAGTTTCTGTGGGGCAGGGTTCCAGGCACGGCTTATCCAATCCTCTTTAGAGCCTCACAAAGTTACAATCCAGGCACCAGACAGGGCTGCAGTCTCAGCTGAGGCTTGACTGTGGAAGGGTCTGCTTCCAAGCTCACTCAGGTTGTGGGCGGAATTCAGTTCAGGGCATCAGTTTCCTGCTGGCTGTCAGCCGGGGCTTCCTTCAGCCCCAACGTGGCCGCCTGCAGCTTCAAAGCCCATGAGGGAGGGGAAGTTTCCGTCACAGTGGGTGCTACAGTCTTATGTGTGTAGTCACATACACATGGCAACATATATCTGGAACCTTTGCCGTATTCTACAGGTTAGATACAGGTCACAGGTCTTGCCTACACTCAAGAGGAGGGAAATCACAGGGTGTTGAGCATCAGACTTAGAGAGCATGAGGATGGCCATGGAGCCTGTGCTCTCCCTGGCACACAAAGTCAGCTTGGTCCTATGAAGTGCTCAGTGAGTGTCGGTCGTTATCCATTGACGCTGCGTGAAGAAGGCATGGGTGGCTTTCTGAGAGGACGACTTTCTCACACTGGGCATATTCAGACAGGTACTGGATGGCAGCCATCAGCACAGAGCGAACAAGACCAAAGAGATGTAGGTCTTGAGCCAGACATCCCTGAAGGTCACCTACGATTCAGTCTCCAGGCAAGGGGAACCAATGGCCCCTCCTCCTCCAGTCTCCGCCGGCATCTTCCTGGGTTCATCGCTGCTTTCTTTTTGCTTGCTGTCTTTTTTCATTTTTACCTGATTTCGCCTGTGTAAAAACGGGAGCTAGAGCATCCTATGCGATTTTGTCTGAGAGTTCTAAGAGTTCCCCTGGTCCCACCTAGAACAGCCATTCTTGAGGTCAGGGTGGAAGGAAGGAAAGAAATACATTTTACCTCTGCTACAACTTGCAATCTTGTCTCCTAAGGAAAAGAGTCCCAGGCTCAGTTTATTGCTTCTTTGTCTCTCAAAATCCTAATCAGGTTTGTGTTCCTGGACTGCACTCAATAAAGACCCTCTAGCATCTTCCAGAAAAGGGAGAGATGATGAACCGGCCTCTAGGCTCTCACTAGACCTTGCTGCTGACATATGAGGGTTTTTACCTGTGTGATTCCTTCCTCAGTTCATGCCTGTGCCTCTGCTGTTTGTATAGAGGCCCAGTAAATAGAAACTTTCTGCTGAGTAGCCCAGCCCTGGAAGAGAACTGATAAGACAGTTTTATGGATGGCAGCACAGAATCCAGAAATGTGTTTTTTATGCCTGAGAAATTATTGACTTAAAACACACGTAGCCTTGCATATTGATTTCATAAGCACACCTGCCAGCTCTATTTCTGCATTCAGCCTCTGAAAAATGTGACCAAAGAATCATATTTGCCTCACCCAGATATACCCTATGTCATGCCCATGCCTAGCTCCTGGCCCTGTTGTGCTGGAGAGAATAAATGGGAATGACTGAGAAATTCAAAAATTCAAACTCTACAGCCGTGCTAGTAACTAAATATTAGAAATACAATAACCATGAAGCATCCCTGTTATTTCTTTAATTTTAGCAATTTCCCAGTGGAGCATTAAGGTGTTAATTGCCTCTGCACTTCTTTGGTTGACAGATATGTCCTTTTTCACCTAGGTAAAAGAAGCAATTATTGTAATGCTCTCATGGGCTTGGTGAGATATTCTTTAATGACTTTAAAGGCATTGATAGGGCGTTGTGCTTTTAAAGGGAAACAGTCCTTTGTTCTGTTTGTGCTTGATAACAACAGTGGATATTGTAGTCAGACCACATGAAGAATCTATGAAAGGAAAATATGTAATGGAAAAAATAAAGACAATAGTAATATATTTGCAGGAAATATGTATCCAGATTTCAGATATGAGAAAAATATGTTCCTATGTGTGCATATATCACTGAGTTTAACAAAGATTAAACAAAACAAAAAGAGAGTGAGCCTTTTTCTTTAGATACTCAGCAAGGATTATTTCTCTGGAATTTCAACACAAAGTTGTTATTCTCTAGAACTTGTATGGCCTCACAAATAAAGGTTTGGCAGGTCACTTACTCAATACAAATCAAAAAATATTCTTTCACCCATTGTGTGAAAGTGACTTTCATAGTCCACTTGAACTACAATTTGTTTTAATATTTCATATTTGCATTCAAAAAGTAAAAGAAAAACAGTCTTAGAACTTTTAATTAGAATTCAGATCTCTTTTTTGATAAGTGTCACTTTGGAAACTTGGTCAAGCCAAGACCCGTGATCCATGTTAACCAAAGAAATATTGTGAAAAGGAGATTGAATTTAGGGTTTGAACACATGGTTTAAGTTCTAGCAAAATGATTTCCCTGATATGTGTCCTTAGGCAAGTTATTTAACCTCAAAAATCTTTAGATATTTTTCTTCTTTAGGATTCTGGGTTTCTGTGAAAATCAAGTGTATGTGACTCTACTAGCTTAAATAGCTTAAATGCTGTATGGATATAAAATTACATTATCAGAGGAAGATCTAGGTATTCAGGTTTCTAAAACATATTACTACAATTTGAGAAGAGGGAGCTCTTTAAAAAAAAGAATACAAAAATCGTTTTCAAATTTGACAAAACCATATCACGGTGTGAATACATTGCTAGGCTCCCTCTCAAGACTCTGGAAGAAGCCTGTGCCCACAAAGTTCCCAGGAATTTAAGACTCAGCTTAACCTGTGCGTTAGTGTTACAGACTTATGGAAATGGCTAAACTGCTGCCTGGCAGGGCTTCATTCTTGTTTTCTAGCAGTAGAAACTTCCTTTCGAAATTTTACATGGAGGAAAGAGAGTGAAAACTGATAAGAGTAGCTGAAGGTGGGACCCAGGGCTTAGGGCTACTCCTGTTTGGCTCCATCTTCCTTTAGTACCTTAAGAACCTCAGTTGAGAGTGGAATTTGAAGGAACATACTATATTCATTTATGATCCACTTCCCCCTCTCACATACACATACACACACACATATTTTAACAACTGTGAAACTGGAATGCATCTTACAGTTGTTCTTAGACCTGTAGAAGTTGTGATGTGATTATTACTGCCTGCGCATGCTCTTACTTAGTTGCAATTCCTGGTGATACGATTGGATAAATGTAACTCCTTGAAGTTTCAGGAAATAAACTATTAAGGACCACTTGAGGAAGGAATATGCATTGCTATCTAAAATGTTCTATTGATACTTTCCCATGGGATCAAGAAAGCACAAGTATCAAAACTTGCCAAGTGAGGATCCCACACAAGTGGGAAAAGGGTGATACCAAGGGGTAGTCCCCAGCTCCCTGCCTTGGAGGCATAGAGGGTGGGTGCCTTGGTGCTTATGTACAAACCTTAATAGAACAGTTAAAGCTTTTTGATGACGAGCTTCAAAACTGCAAAGATGATGAACAAAGAAAGAAAATTGAAACTCTCAACAAGGCAACAAACAGCATGGTAGAATCAGTGAAACACTGCATTGGGTGCTGCAGATTGCTAAAGACCAGAGTAATGCTGACTTTCTTGCTGGCCACCTGTGGAATGAATAAACCCTGAAGGTCTGGGACAAGGGCCAGCTCCCACCCCTGAGTCCCCAGGGCCCTGCTTCCTGCCTGGGACCAGCTGTGGTTTAAATGTCATGCTCTCCCTGCCCCTTTCCCACTGCCTTCTGGGAGCTTGAATTTAAGATTTCTTCCTAGTGTCCAAGACTTTGATAAGAAACTTATAGAGGCTGATGCTTACCTACAAACCTTAATAGAACAGTTAAAGCTTTTTGATGACGAGCTTCATAACTGCAAAGGTGATGAACAGAGAAAGAAAACTGAAACTCTCAACAAGGCAACAAATAACATGGTAGAATCAATGAAACACTGCCTTGTGCACTGCAGATTGCTAAAGACCAGAGTAATGCTGAGGAGTACACAGATGGAATTATAAGTACTATTAATCTCGTAGATGCAATATGTCAACACAGTCCCTTGGAAACTGTGGTCAGCACAATGCCTTCCCAGGCAGTCTTACCTCCAGAACCTGCTTGGTTGTATAATTCAGAGCAGCATCCATCTTCCCTACCAGTTGGACCTGTGTTTGCCACCTTGGGACGTTATCAGACTATAAGACCAAATAGTACAGGCCGTGAACATTTACCACCTAGTAGCAGTCTAACATCTCCGAACTGTGTCAACATGTCTCCAAATACAGTCCCAGAGTTCTCTTTATTCTAGCAGTGAAGATGAATTCTGTGTCGCTGATGATTTCCTCAAAGTGGCTTATTCCCAAAGTGCTTAATATGTTCTTCTGGATTTGCCTCAGTCTTGACACACAGCAGCTCAGAAAACAGTCTGAAGTACCCAAATACCACAGAATCACTTAATTCTTTCATGTCCAATGGAACAAGCAATGCTGACCTTCTTGATTCATATGGCCATAGAAATGATGAGGGGAGGCAGGATTTGTGGAGGGGCACTCGAATGTTATCATGCACCTCTTGCCACAGGTTAGGCTTGGAATGAATCTTACTAAGGTAGTTTTTCCACACTTTATTCTTGAAAGAAGACCTCTTCTAGAAATGTCTGCAGACTTTTTGTACATCTGGACCTATTTGTGAGCATTGGTGACCAGCAGGATCTGGGGGACTGAATGGGTCAGGTCGTGAAATGGTAGCTCTCAGCCTTTCATGATGGAATAAAACAATCAGTTGCTAAAAAGTCATACAACTGCATTTTGGGTGAGATTTTGCAGTGTCACTGGACATTATCAAATGATGCTGAAAAGAACACAGCTATTAATAGTTTCAGAAGGACCAGTTCCCTCGGTTTCCAAAAACCGTGTAACATTCGTGGCTGAGCAAACCACCCATTTCAGCCATTTTTGCTGAACATTTTATCAAGAAGATACAATTCAATGCTCACATCTGGACCAAATCAAAATTCCTTAGGGTGTCAACTGAGGTGCACAACACCTCATAGTCTCATGTCTAGACTATGACAAATATTACATTCTCACATTTCCCAATGGTTAGGAGGTCTACCCTCACAATGCCCTGGGAGGAATTAGGAGAATTGCAATATTAATTTTTCCAGAACTGGCTATAGTGCAAATGTCATCTTTTGCCCTAAACCTTTTTATGAGAACAAGAAGCACAGGTTTACCACTGAGATTTTTTTTTTCCAAATGACAAGAAGTCTTTTTGCTCAATTAAAGGGAAATGGAATACTGCAATGTATGCAAAATATGAAACAGTGTTCGTAAATACCAAGAAGTTGCCTATAATCAAGAAGAAAGTGAGGAAGCTGAAAGATCAGAAAGAGTATGAATCCCACTGCCTTTGGGAAGATGTTACTTTCAACTTAAAAATCAGAGACACTGATACAGGAAGTGAAGCAAAGCACAGACTTGAAAAAAGATAAAGAGCAAAAGCCCAAGAAAGAAAGAAGGAAATCCAGTGGGAGGCAAGGTTATTTCATGAGTGGAGAATGTGTGGTTTATGATGAACCCTTACTGAAATGGTCTTGGTGCTACCAAGCTTTAGGTTGGGAAATGCAGAGTTTACACCCGACGACCAGTAGATGTAATTCAGCAACAATGATCTCCCTTTGGGAGAACCTATTCGCTCCCATCTTATTGCAATGATTCCTGTCTCAGGGATAGTGAACTTTCTGATGTAGATAAACAAAGTCGGAAAGGCTTCCCTTCTTTCCTCTGTGGCAGTAACGATTTTGACTTCAGTCCTGAGAAAAACTACAGGTTTCGAAAACAAGATATCTGCTCCTTTTCCAAACCCCATATGTTGAAAAGCATTTAGTAATATAAATCCAAGTCTCAAACACTACACTCTAGTACTGCTGTTGAGATATACCACCTCTAGTTCATATAATGTTGGGATGTGTGTGTGTGTGTGTGTATATTTTATATATATATATATATATATATATATATATATATATATATATATGAAACAGTTGGCCCTTGAACAACATGGTTTGAACTGAGAGGGTCCACTAATACATACATGGATTTTCTTCTGCCTCTGCCACCCCTCAGACAGTGAAACCAACCTCCACCCTCCTCCTCAGCCTACTCAACGTGAACATGAGGATGAAGACTTTTATGATGATCCACTTCCACTTAATAAATAGTAAACACATTTTCTTTTCTTTATAATTTCCTTAGTAACATTTTCTTTCCTTTATTGTAAGAATACAGTATAATATACAGAACATGTTAATTGGCTGTTTATGTCTTCTGTCAGGATCTGGCCAACAGTAGGCTATCAGTAGTTACATTTTGGGAGAGTCAAACATTACATGCAAATTTTCAACTGTGCAGGCCCCTAACCTGTATGTTGTTTAAGGGTACACATACACATATGTACACACACACCCCAATACACCTGATGCCGGATTTTTCATAAATACTTCATCTACTATAAAAATGGGCTCCTCAGAGTTATTTTAGAAAATTAGCACAATGTATAATATTAAGTGCTAGAAAATTTTATGGTCTCACTTACAACTTTTATTTTGGAGTTGAATTATTATTAAATTGTAGCTAATCCTGGTTTACAGTTTAATTATACTCAGTGCTTCTTAAGTTTTCATAAAGTAATTTTTCAAAAAAAAAATAGCTCACCAAGTAAGTCTCAGCAGCTTGGAAGAAAATCCAAGAGACAATAACGTGGCACTCTCTAAGACATGCTGTATCATCAGTGTTCTTTATGACCCAGAGAACAATATCATATAGAAAATATGGACACCAGTGACACTGGTTCAGAAGGTGAATGTGGAGAAGTTGTAGGAACACCTTAAGCGATTTATTTCGCTTACATTTTCCTTTTCACATACTCACTTTGAATTTGTTAATAAGTATAAAATTTTAAAATCTTAGTCATAAGAAAGCATTATGTTGTAATTTAATTGGCAGTGTACTCTTTTTTAGCGGTAAATAAAATAACAATGTGCCTTACAAGTGATGACATCTTGAAGTCAATGAAATATGGTAATTTTTAAAACCATGTAGTTCGGTTCTCTCATTTCACAGTTCAGAGATCAAGGCACAGCAAGGGTTTAGTGACTTACTCAAGGCAATATGGCTGGTTTTTCCAGGGCATAATGAACCATTTGCAAATATTTTTCAAGTGGCCATCCCACGTTAGCCCCAAACTAACGCTTTGTTTTGCTAATCATCACTGATCATATTGTTATGACTTTTAAATACTTAAGGTCTGTATTTCTTACTAGAATATAAGGACAGGGACTAATTCTGTATCATTTATTGTTGGATAGCAAGGTGACTAGCATTTAGCAAACAATCAGTAGATATTCAGGGGAAATATGGATGGATGGGGGGGATAGATGAATGGAAGGGTGGATAGAAAGGACTGAAACATTCCAAACTCAGAGTAAGGCTAGAAGATAGTCATATTTGGATAAGGTGATTGAGGTACCAATACAAAGGACAGAGCCAAAGAGAAAATGGTAGTGACAATATCTGCTCATTCTTTTCCTACTCACCCTAATTGGAACCTTTTCTTGGGACAAAGATATAATTGTTTCTCAGGTGGAGCAGAAGAAAAGATCTGGACCAGGAGAGAATGCTACCTCCTTGTTAGGGTAGAGGACGCCAAAAGTAGGATGTGAGCACTGTCCTTGATGTAGGCAGCACAGCCTCCCCTAGTTCTGAGCTCCAGGGGGTCTCAGTAGGGCTCTAATCAAACTCAGACTCACTGCAGCAGCTGCCTGGCTTCCCCACAGAGCATCCACCGGGCTCCCCGGATGCCTTGCCTCTCAGTTATCTCCGGTGATTGCACTATTAGCTTTCCATCTGTTCCTTTATTTGAAATGGATCAAGTCTCATAAAACAAGGGAAAGTCAAATAAATACCCTGACACACAGGCATCTGTAAGAAAATGAGGTGGATTGATTTACTGTTGCCTTAGTAGTTTGAAATCTGCCTAAGGCTAGCCTTATTTTTCAGCCCTCTTCTCAGTGGTATTTCATCTATCCATTCTTGTGTTCCATTGTTTAGCAATTACGTTATGATGAGTCTGAAAATTGATAGCATTCAGGTACATAAGGAGGCAATTTCATGTACTAAGGACCCTGATTTTCAAATCTCAGTTTCCGTAATCTGTAAAATGGTGGTGATATCTTCTTCACAGACCTGTTCTGAAAGATAAGTTAGTTGGTGAATGTGAGAACATTTTGAAAAGTATAAAGCCTTAAAATGATGGATAATCTTAAAAAGTATGAGGGATTTCTTCATTCAGCCTCACCTGACGTCTGCGTGTTTCAGAGTCTTTCTTCACTTCCAGAGTGTTCTTTTCTTCTCCTCCACCCAGCTACACAAGACACATCTCCCTTGTTGTTTATCTGGACTCCCAGACCAATCTGATCATTCTAATCCTGGCATAGTAGGTGTGGTTTTTTAAAATCTAAATAGCCATTCAACATAAGATACTGACCAAAAGGGTACCCAAAAAGACATGGAAGAATAAAAGATTTCCTCCCAAAAATATCTCACTAATTTGCTAAGCAATCTTTGGTACCTCCATTTCTCCAACTATTAAATGGAAATGATAGTAATATTGCAAGTAAACATCCTACTTTCATCTAAAGAAGAACTTCTACTTCTAAATACATGTCTATAGCCTTCAGGGGACTTTCCCGGGACCTCAGGTTGAGCAGTTATTCTCTTTCAGGCTCCCAGGCCATCCTGTGGACTAACCACACTTTATTGAAATTATCGTTGTAGATGTTTGTCTCTTACATGTAGAATGTGAACTGCAGAAAGGTAGAGGCAGTGATTGTTGGTTTGTGAAATATTAGCCCCTAGCACAGTCTTAGATGTTCAAAAATATTTTTGGATCAAAATAGTCCACACGTAGCTATAAGAATGTAGTTAACTTCTCTAAGGAAACATTGAAGATCAGGGTAATTTCAAAATCAGCCATGCCAATGACTTAAGTTTAGCTTGGAAAATCCAGTTTTGAATCATGTCAACAATTTTGAAAATGTACTTACCACCAATTACAAGTAAAAGTTACAGGTGGAGAGTTTTCCCAAAGGAAAACTGTCTGGGGCTCTTGAAGCAAGTGTAATCACTAGGTCTTCTGCCCAGTGTCATTTTCCGGTCCCTGTGGATTCTTACATCTGAATGTCTGCCACTCGGGCCATTGTGTGCTTGTGTGCAGGAAGAGGGGAGGTTTCACTGAGGTGAGCCACTTCCTGTTTCTGATATCTTACATTATGATTTCATTTAAAATATAATATTAAATGACTGCATAGTAATACCTGACTGATAGATTTGGGTACTAATCGCTATTCCACAATCCCTACCTGATGTGCACACAAATTACAAACTGTCAGCCTAGCATAGGATGTTCTTTGATTGTTACATTGCTCAGATCTGATCCTCTAGGTCAGGATTTCTTAAGTAGGGTATGTGGATAGATCCTGGGGGTTGGGGGCATCCCATGAATTCCCCTGAAATTACATACTAAATTTTTCTGGGACAAGTGTTTACCACTTTCATTAGATTCTCAAAGTAGTCTTCGACTCCACCAACAGTTAAATACCACTGCTAATTGTTTTGTCTTATAGTCCTAGCAATCAAAATAAGTACAAGATTGACAATATGCATATCTGGAATTTTCCAACATCCAAATAATAACAGTAAAGATAACGATAATACCATGGCTAACATATATTGAACACTTACCATGTGGAAGGTGCTATCATAAGTTCCTTAAAAGAATTTTATCACTTAATTTTCACCACACCCTATAGGGTAGATACTGTTATCCGTATTTTAAAGGTAAGGAAACCAAGATCCAGAAAAACTAAGTAACTTGTTAATAAGTTGTGATATTGGAAAGCTTAATAGAAAATTTTGACAATTAAATAACTGATTTTGGAGAAGTAGAAAGCTGAAAGAATTCTAGTATTGTCATATTTTATAAGTAGTGATTTTTTTAATTTAATGCTTCAGGAGACATATGATATCTGAATCAGTTATACCAAAAAGACAGTCAGTATCTCTGTGCTATCTATTTTTTTGAAAAATCCTGACATATATCACATACTTTCAGAGGTCACAGATTTTTATATTTCTTATCTCATATTGTATATCCCCTTTCTTTCGAGGTGCTCCAAGAAACATACAGATATGAATCCATTCCTCTGCATCGCTGCATAAGATAAATACCTATCATAATTTTGTTTCACACGAAGATTTGTGCCAGGTAATATTTATGAGCTGTACATCCCTGGTGCTTATCTAATTTATGCTCAGACTCCTAGGGGATGAGAAAAATTCTAGTACATCCCTCATGTCACTACACAGAGGCGGAAAGTGCCCAAAGACCTTTCTCTGCTAGTGTGGGTGGCAAGTGCTGAGAGTGAAAAATGTGGCAGTTCATCACAGAAACCCAGCTTTGATCCCCACAGCTTTGCTGAACCAGGGGATGTTAGGAGGAGGTTGAAATGAGTATTGGAAAAAGCATCTGTTTATTTCCTGAGGGGTATAAACTTCCCAGTGGCACCACTGAAAGTAATCTACGGATAAAACTGTAGTGCGAGCAATGATATTCTTTCCACGGTAGTACACAGATACAACTAGAGTATTCCGGTGTGGGCCGCCATCCCCTGGCTAAGGCATGGGTAAAAATAATCCACCAAGTAAGCTCAGGGAAATAACTGTCAGCTCCTGTGCGAGTTCTGCTCCTTTACCATGTTGCTTCTGTACCATCCTGCAATAATTCTGTTGGCCACGAGCCAGTGCTCACCGCCCCATCATAATTCCCTGGGTTGGGACTGATGTTACCAGGGAGCACCTGCTAATGATCCAGGCACCATCCTAGACACTGACGATACAGCAGGGAACAAAACTCTATCTCTGATACCAGCATTTCAAAATCTGTGGTTTACGGTATCGAGTTTACATCAATAGTGTATTTCTTTCTCTCTCTCTTTCTTTCTTTTTTTTGAAAGAGTCTTGCTCTGTCACCCAGGCTATAGTGCAGTGGTGTCATCATAGCTCACTGCAACCTCAAACTCCTGGCCTCAAGCGATCCTCCTTCCCCAGCCTCTCAAGCAGCTGGCACTACAGG
>CAUYSK010066393.1:0-72341 GCA_963575035.1 Avahi laniger
AATTAATTTCTTTCTATTTTTGGTAGAGATGGGGTCTCGCTCTTGCTCAGGCTGGTCTCGAACTCCTGAGCTCAGAACGATCCGCCCACCTCGGCCTCCCAGAGTGCTGGGATTACAGGCGTGAGCCACCGCGCCCGGCCATTCCAGCAATATTTTAGTGCTTCTTAAAAATGGAACCCACCCCACTCCTGAATTCAGCTCTGACATGGGAAGAAGATATGGGATCGACGTTTCAGAGGTGCAGGATTTTTATTCATGCATTCCTTTCCAATCAGCATTCACTGAGTGCCTACTCTGTTCCAGGTGCTGTGCTAGGTGCAAGGGACTCAGAGTGGAATCAAACATGTCGTTTCCCTCAGAGAAGCCCAAACTTGTGGGTCTCAGAAAGTTATTACTCTTGCAATAGATCAGTGAAGATTCCAGGTGTCATGAATGGAATACCTGTGAGAAACTGGTGTGTCACAGTGTGAAATAATATATTTGTGAGCTATTGTGGCTGCAAAGCGACAGAGCACCCTGGGAGCTCCTGGTAGAGGTCTCTAGAAGAGCCCAGGCCCAGGGACAGCTCTCGGGGAGAAGATGAAAATACGAGATGGAGAGTGAAAATGCAGTCCGGCAGGGAGCAGCCCGTGCAAAGGCACTGGGGCAGAAACAGCCACATCTGCTATTATCTGGTGTGGGAATGTGGACAGCTAGGTGTGAAGTTGGAAGCTAAACAGGGCCCAGGTCATGAAGTGCCTCTTCAACAGACTCCGCAGTCTGAACTTTGTCTCAAGGGCTTTTAGCAGAGAGGGCACTTGATAAAATGTGTGTTCTTAGGAAGCTCTCCCTGGCAGTGGTGGAGTGTAGGAGCCGGCAAGGCAGAGGTTGCCGGAATGCCCAGACATTCCTACCTAGAGCTGGAGACCACCATGCTCCCGAGGGGCAGGCCAGACCCCGGGTTCTGGGGAGACCTCTGAGGTGGGCCGGGAACCACTGTGGAAACCCTGGGAGTTCCTACTCCCTGACGGGCACTGCACTCTCCCCAGCGATACGCCAGCAACAAGGACCGGGAGGACACGATTCCCGTGACACAGCACGAAGAACAGGCGCGAAAGCTGTCAGGGCATTTCCGAGAGGCCCCAGGACAACCCCTCACGGTATCTGAGCAATTAATTATTTCTTATTTCACTGGGTAAGGGGCTCATGTGGAAAAATCACTCCCATCCTTCTGTTCAAATTTTATGTTGCTCTTTATTCTAAACAGGAAAAGAGCAGAAAATAGAACTTTCAGGATGGATGCCAGTTGGAGGGCCTTTTCCTTTTATTTCTGACTGGTGGGAACAGGGAGGGTGGGGTAGCGTGGCCCTTTCTCTTGGGTGTTGGGTGGGAGCAGGCACACCCAGGGGTGCGCTCTGATGTGGCACAACCTGGGCAGTGGCCGCCTGCACCCACCTGGGGTATCTGAGAGCCCAATGAAGCCAGAGCCCCATGAACCTGCCCACCCTTGGGGTCAACCTTGTGCAGCCCTTGCTTTGGGGGAAGAAGGCCTCCCCCTGCCTCGTCTCTCCAGAACAAGGGGACTAGCCCTGCGAAGGTGAGGTGGCCAGCCCTTTGTGGGGAGAGGGGAGAGTGAGCCCCTGGGGATGGGGCTTGAAGCAAGTCAGGCCTCCGGCAACCTGCAGGGGCCGGAGCAGGAGAAAGGCAGGGGCACAGACACACTTGGCTGGTTGCCTGGTGTCTTGGAGAGAACCCTGGGCTGGGAGCAGGGGACCCAGGCTCTGGCCTAAGCTCAGCCTGCTTGTGTGAGACTGAGCTAATTTCTTTGTCTTCTTGGCTTCACTTTCTTCATCTGTAAAATGGATCTTCCTCCTTCAACAAATGCCCCAGGAAAAAAGTATAATACAGTTCCTCCAACTCCCACGCACCCAAAGAAAATACATGACAATATTCTCAAAGAGCACCTGGGCGGGGCACCTCGGTGAGATGCTGGGGGGCTGGCGTACTTGTTGGGGCGGGGGTCACTGTGTCACGGTCTTGCTGCAATTCACATTGCAGGAACTTCGGGAAAAGGGCCACCTATGGGCCTTGATGGCTTCAGAATTTCAGAGGAGGATCCCTGGAGCCTTGGGAGCTGGGAGTCGACAGGCCCCGGGGGAAGGACTGAGGTGGCCTGGTGGGGGTCAGGGTGCGGATCTCTCTGCCACAGGGCTGAGTGTCCTGGGGTGCCCCATCCCTCTGCGCTCCCATTCCTCTGTCTGTAAGAAGGATAATCATGCTGGCACCGTGTGACGGGGCAAGGGGAACAAACGAGAAGATAGAGGTGTCACATTTACATTGTCCTTTGCCCTCTCCCTGGTGCCTAGTTGGCCTCCAATAAATGTTTGTTGAGTGAATAATGCGAGTGAAGTACATAGCTCCGTGGCAGGCACAGAATCAAAACGAAGTGGCAGCTGCCACCCTCAGTGCCCACGCCCCTGCCCCCGGCTCCCATGTCCACTACCCTCCGGGCAGCCACTGGCTGCGACGTTTTGCACACTCCGGGGGATCCATGCCCAGCTTCCAATTCAGCTTCACCGAAGACGGCTGTCTGTGCCTGTTCGCCACACCCAGTTCTCTGCAGCTGCCAGAAGCTTCCATTGTTCACCCCTCCAGACGCCGAGGCATGCTGTGAAAGCTGAGTCTCCCCAAAGGAAGCAGGGTCTCTGGACCTCAGCTGGGGTCACCCCTCTGCCGTGCCCTGCCTTGTATTGTCCTCCTGGCCCAGGGTGGGGCCATGTCAATCCTGCCGGCTCCCTGCAGGGACAGCCCTGCCCAGCCTCGCCCTCCCCACCCTGTCCTGCAGGATGTGGGTTACGGCTGGCCCTCCTGGCTTGGGACAGGAGTTCCCCTCAAGCATCTGTTTCTCCCACCCTCCTTTCGCACCACATCATCTCCCCTAAAGCCCAACTGCTGATTTAGTTATGCCGGGTCGTCCTTGGCCTCTGACTGGCCACTCTGCAATGTGAGTAGAAAGGTCCGATTCCTGCCGCCTGCTCCAAACCGACTGCTTTAGAAATGGTTCTCAACCTCTGCTCCCAGCAGCCCCTGGGGCTGAGAGGAGAGCTCTCTCCCGGGAGCCAGGGGCCTCCTGACTTGAGTGGGCCCAAATACTCACCTGGGGACCTCTTCTCCTGCTGCCCTGTCCCGCCAATTGTCTGTACCCTGCTCCTGTGTCCAGGGAGCCAGAGGGCCCCTTGCTTGCCCACCAACCCCTCACCCGGCCTCGCATTGCCACCCCCTCTCCCTCCCACCTTGGAGACTACTAATTGCTGTCAGGAGACAGCCGGTGACTCGTGTGGCATTTGTAAAACGAGAGCTTGCCAAAGGCTCCTGTGGGTAAGGAGAGGCAGGGATGGCCCGCAGGTGGTCGGAAGCAGGCCCGCCCTGTCCAGGGGTCTTACACCTGGGGGCAGTGTCAGGACAGGGCGGGAGTGCCCCTGCGAGTCGCACCCCCTCGCCAAGGGGAGGCCTGTCCTGGCTGCGTCTCCACGTGGGCCCTCCACCCCGACCCCACCCCGGGGGTGGTTCTCCTGCTGGGCCCACCTGCCAGAGCAAAGGCACGAGGTGGGCGGGGCCAGTGAGCCCGGCCGGAGGGAATGTTGATGGGAACACAGCATTTATTAACGCCTACTGTGTACAGGGTATAAGTCTAGCTGTGTCTGCCCTTACTGTAGAGTGAGGAGTAGGAGCCCTGAGGGCTGGAGGAGGGAGCTCTAACTCCAGAGTGAGGATCAGAAAGCCTTCACAGAGGACCTAGACTTAAAGGCTGTGTTGGCTTTTGACCACTGAAGATGAGGAAGGGCATTCCAAGCGGAGGGAACAGCATTGGTGAAGTCTGTAAGTCAGGAGTGGATGGTTATTCTGGGGCTTTGAATAATCTGGGCTTTCACAGTGGGGATTTGTAGGCGCAGAAGCTAGGAAATAGGGTGACCAACCATCCTGGTTTCCCAGGACACAGGACTTTCAGTGTGAAACCAGGGAAGTCCTGGGATAAGTTGGTCACTGTACTGGGAAAGCTAAATATGGTTCGGAGAGAAGCAGGCTTTGAGCGCACTGGAAGGAAAATTGGAGGCAAGAAGAGTAGCAGAAGGATTTCTGTCAGGGCAAGGGGAGGAAGCAGCTATAAACCAAGCCCACTTCATCCCCACGCTGATGGGAATAATTACGTCCATTTTGCAAATGAGGAAACTGAGTGTCAGAGAAGGTAAGACACTTGCTCCAGCTCACACAGCAAGTTCGTGGCAGATTTGGGTTTCAAAGGCAGGAGCATCTGGTTCCAGAGCTTGTGCTCTGAGCCACCGAGTCACCTGCCTCAGGATGAGGCTCCGGAAGGACAGAAGGTGGCTATTGTGGCCCCAAGGCTGAGGCTGCCTGGGGTTGCTCTGACGATAGGGCCTCAGAGGCTCCGGGAAGACAGGCGGCCACTGTGACTCTTGGTTTCCAGTCTGTGGCAGTAGACAGCCAGCAAGCAGCCTGGGACCAGCTCAGTGTCCCAGCTGGGTAGCCACCCAGCAGCCATTCCCAGCGGAGAGAAACAGCATCTCATGCAGGCCACAGGGTGGAGGGAGCCCCCACGGCAGGGGAGGCTCTGCCCTTGAAGAGCAGGCAGCACCCCCTCTGCTCCAAGGATCAGTAAACATAGACCCAGGTCCAGCTCACCCCTCCTGACCAAGCCCTGGCTGCTTGGGAGCATGGCAGCCACACCCCCCTGACAGAGACAGACACAGAAGCGTAATGCGCCAGCCCGAGGAACCCGACCTAGAACGGACACAGGTGGCGGGGAGGAGCAGGCAGTGGGAGGGAGGCCAGCTGGGCAGGTGGAGCCGGGTTGGTGGCCAGGCAGCAGGTGTGGCGGGCAGCAAGCGTGTCCAGTTGGAGTGCATGAGTGTCTGCACAGGTGGCTGGGGCCCGATGACAGGAGTCTGGCAACGGGCAGCCAGGTCCTGAGTGCCCAAATCTGTGGCAGGGCGGAGCCTGCAGGTGGGGGTCGGAAAGCCAGGCACATTGATGTTCCGTGTGTTACAAGGTGGCAGAGAGTGATAGACACGGCACACATGCCCGGCTGCTGAGGGAGGGCATCCCAGGGTCAGGACTGCAGTAGCAATATCTCCTCTGCAGAGCTGCAGTGCAGGGGACGAGGGCTGGAGTGCTGGGCAGTGGGAGCCTCTCTCTGGGGTGCTTTGCCTGAAGAGACTCCCCTGGGAGCCCCGCATCAGCCCCAAGAAGAGAAATGTTAGTGCTGAGTGTTCTGGCCTCAGACAGGAGGCTGTCGTGGCTATGTTCAAGGAGGCGTCTCAGCCTTTGTTAAAAAGGCAACACAGGGCCAGACACGGTGGCTCACGCCTGTAATCCTAGCACTCTTGGAGGCCGAGGTGGGAGGATCTCTTGGGGTCAGGAGTTCATGACCAGCCTGACCAAGAGCGAGAACCCGTCTGTACTAAAAATAGAAAAATTAGCCGGGTGTGATGCTTTGCCCCTGTGGTCCCAGCTACTGGGGAGGCTGAGGCAGGAGGATCACTTGAGCCCAGGAGTTTGAGGCTGCTGTGAGCTGGGCAGACGCTACAGCACTCTAGCCCAGGCAACAGAGTGAGACTCTGTCTCAAACAAAAAAAAAAAAAAAAAGGAAAAGAGCCAAGACAGGACTCTTTCCAAAGAAGAGGGTAGGTTTCTACTTCTCTCCGCCCTTAGTAAGGATGAGTGTTGCTAAGGATCGGGGCTTGGTGACCACCACGGGCATCGCAGGAAAGCAACTCCCACAGTCTCTCAGTGCAGCTCGGGGGGTCTAGAAGGACCGATTCTGCCCAGGAACAGTAAGACCTCGTTCCTGCGGTCAGGGGCGGGGGGCGGGGAGAGTCCTCTGAGACTTCTAAGAGGTATCTGGGAGAAGGGGAACGGGAGTTATTGCTTAATGGACACGAAGTTCTGTTTGGGATGATGAAAAGGTTTTGGAAATAGAAAACAGCGATGGTCCCACAACATCATGAATGCAATTACCGCCACTGAACTGTACACTTAAACATGGTTAAAATGGCAGATTTTATGTTATATTTCTATTTTACCACAATAAAAAAGAAAAAATAATTGTCAAGGCATGAGAAACGAGGAAGCACTGAGCAGCTCTCCCAGATGAAAGGAGACGGAGGAGACATGACCACTAAACACGACGTGGTACCTGGGATCGGGGCCTGGACCAAAAAAGGACAATTTAATGTCCATTAAGGAAAAACAGGTAAAATCCAAATAAAGTCTGCAGTTGAGTTAATAGTACTGTTCTGATGTTAATTTCTGTGCTTTGACAAGTGTGCCGTGGTTACGTAAGATGTTAGCATGAGCGCAGGCTGGCGAAGGGTACATGGGAACTCTCTGTACTGTCTTTGCAACTTGTCTGTGAATCTAAAATGATTCCAAAATGAAAAGTGAAAAACTCCTAATGACAAAGAGGGGTCTGTCCCGCCAAGGAGAGCTGGGACCCAGGTTTGGCACCTGGGCCTCAGGCTCTGCCCGGGAAGGGCGGAGAAGCCTGGAGCTGGCTGTCGGCTGTCAGGAGGATTTGGCATCAACTCCGTGGAGAAGGGCCAGTCCTGGAAGGCCCAGACGGGTGAGAGTGGGTGCTCCAGTGGGAGCTGGGGGAGTGCCTGAGCCCCGGCCGCTGCTGCTCTGTGAGCTCTCTCCTGGAGTTCCAGCACTTTCCTCGGTTCAGCGGGGTCTCTGCTCTCCCAAGGGAGGTCTCGGCATGCTCTCAGGGTCAGCCATGGGAGCCCATGTGGGCCGCTGAGGGGTCAAAGTGGATCCAGCAGATAGTGAAGGCCGTGGGTCCGGCTACACCCCTCATTGGCCACACATCACAATGGAGGGTGGCAGGCCCTGCCTGGCACTGCCCGTCCAGACCCTGCACCCAGGCCTCTTCCTGAGGGCAGCTCTGTGCACGCCAGTCCCTGACCAGAGATGCTGCCTGGTGCTGAAAACCAATTCAAACTCGTAACCTGGCGACTGGGTCTTTTCCTGCCTGCCCCCAGCCTCCTTCCACTTCTGCTCTGACCAGACATGCCGGCCCCACAGGGCAGAGTGGTTGCTCCTGTGGTTGGCTTGTCTGGCCCCTGCTTTATGAGGTTATCTCCACAATATTCCAACTCGGTTTTTCAAGGTCCAGGTGGAACTCTGTCCTCGGTGGTCTCTCCTGGGTTTATGACTGGCCTCCCTGGAGTTGTTGATTTGCCTTCACGCCCACCTCCCACCAGCTGTCACGTCCCCTTTCTGGCACCCCCTGGAGCCGGCTCAGGGCCTGGCACAAGGAAGGTCTCATTAAAGAGTGATGAAAGTGTTTGAGGGGATCTCTGGGAAAACCCTCCAGGCCCTGGGCTCAGCCAACCCAAAGGCAGCAAGAGTCCTCCGCCCTCCTGCCGAGTGTGGGCTGAGACCACGCCTCAGCCAAGGGCAGAGCCCTGAAATGCCTCCCAGGTCCCTTAGGGGAGCAGAAAGCCACTGCTCTGGGCAGGTGGCACCACCCAATGCACCCACTCACTCTGGAACAGGAACAAGTCTCTGTCCCCAGGGAGAACAGGAAGTAAGAGAGACTGGCCCCAAGGTGGCAGCTTCCGTGGTCGTGGCTGCAGGGACCCCCAGGCACACAGAGCAGGCTGCATGGCCTGATCTGCCTGTGTGGTTCTGCCTCAGTCCCTGAGCCGGGCCCTCTGTGGGAGGCAGGGTCGAGTGGCCACTCCCTGGGGGCTGGGGATCCGGGGAAAGTAAACAGGTGGAACAAGAAACAGTCAGGACCCTCGGTTCTCCCTTGTCCTTGGCTGCCTTCCCTTTCTGAACATCTTGGCTTCCATTTCTTCAGTGGTGCCACCCATGGCTTCTCTGCCAATACCTGGGCCTGGGCACGGGGAGGTCAGTGTCCTAAGATGTGCCTTTCCAGCACAAAGTGGTCAGGCACCCAACACTGACCGTGAAGCTCTGAGGGCAGACTGCAGGCAGAGGTCCTTAGAGCGGGACTCCTGTCCCCAGGCACTTATTAGAGGAGAAAAATCGGAAATGAATATTTAATGAGCACCTACTACATGCCAAGAATAGTGCCAGACCCTTCTCAGGTGGGTTTCCTTGAATCTCACTATAAGCTGCAAGATTAGTATGGTCGTCCCCAGTTCACAGATCAGGAAATTAAGGCTGAGTGGCTAAGGAAATGACCGCTCGTATGTGTCAGAACCAGGGATCAAACTCCTATGTCTGTGTCAGTTTCTGTCTTCTTTCCTTGTGTCTAGCCAGGAGAGGGGGTGGTACCCATCTAGCTTTCCAGGCCAAGGACAGTGTCCAGGCTCAGGGACATTCTGAGCTCCCCGGAGTGCCAGGTGACAGGACAGAGGGCACACTCGGTGATGTTATTGTCTGGAAGGGGGCAAGGGATGTGTGTCTGAGGTCAGAGTTCCTGTGGACAGAGGGGTGGGGCTGGGTGGGGGCAGAGGAGCCGGTGAGTCAGCTTGGAACTGGAACACAGTGGCCCCCGGGCTACTGGCCAAGCCTTGGCACCCCTGCCCCTCCAGCCCCCATACTCTGTGATGTGGTTCCCTCCGTCTCTGTTTTGTACTTGTCCAGAAGAGGACTGGATGTGGACACTCCTCCTGTCCCTCTCCACACCTGGCATCCTTCCCAGCCTTGCCTTGCCCTCCCACACCTCCACCCACTTGGCAGATGCTTCCCCCGCGACGAACTGCCTCACCCTCGGCCGGCACCACACCTGAGCCCCTGGCACTGGTCTCCTCCATGCTCTCCCAAGTACCACGAGCCCCCACAGAGCCCAGGGGGTCTCCCCGTCCTCTGGAGCCACCACGGGAGGCACGTGTGAGCCCAGGGCTCAGCACACAGCAGGGGATCCTGGCTTGGACAAACGAGCTGCAGTCCTGCAGGCCCCGCCACGCCTGCCTATCGCCGAGCCTGGTCTCGCAGCCAGGCCCTGGCCCGGGCCCAGGCCCAGGCCCAGGCCACCGTGCGCCTCTGGGTACAGACTCTGCTCTGAGCCTCACTCCCCCAGGCCAGAGAGGAGGGTGAGCTCAGAACATTCTGTGACTACAGGCTGAGAGTGCTGGCTGCGATTGTGCAAAATGACTAGCGTGTTTCCAGTAACACACTGAGTAATCCAGAAAGCAACGACCACCCTGCCCCAACCTTCTTAGAAATCTCAGAAAGCTGTCAGCGTGCTCACCCTTGGAAATGGGCTCCCGCGGGACACAGGGCTGTTCACCAGAGACAACCCCTGAGGTGCCTGAGCCAAGAGCAGTTTGAGGGCAGCTGAGGAAGCATGCCGGGCCTTCTCCCAGGCTGGATGGGCCATCCCAGGGTCTGTGGCCTGCATGGAACGTTTCAGCCACCCACAGCCCTCCTCCCTGGCACACAGCTTCCGTTCCGACAGGGTGCTGAGGCCGGGACTGGACTCACCACCCATGGGTTAGGAGTTGGAGTGCAGTGCAGGGAATTTCACAAGGGCCCCTCTGGGGCAGCGAGGGCTCCACAGGGAGCCTGTACTCTGCCCCCCTGGATGAGTGAGGAAACTGAGTCCCAGTGGGGTCCCCACTTGCTGAGTTCCCCAGGGAGTTAGGGATGGCGCTGCCTCACAGGCCACACAGCACACACCAAGCTGCCTCGGAGTTTGAGGTAGTGGAATGTGAACGTTCGTGATTTGCAAACTCATGTTTATAAGTGTCCTGGATAGAGCCCTATTGCTGAGTCCCCCACTGGCCAACCCAGGTCTTTTGTGTCCCTGTGTGCCTGGGACACCCTCCCATCCAACCAGGCCTCATTCCCAGTCCCTCGACGGCCCCCACTGGTCCAACACCCCTGACACTGTGAGCATCTCCCTGTGCGGATGCTGAGCTGGCTCTGGGCATACAGACGTGAGTCAGCCACGGCCATCCCTGGAGGGAGTCCAGGGGGGTGGGAGGGTCCGGTGAGCAAGCTCCCAGATGGCTTCTGTATTATCTCTGGGTCTCTCAGGGATATAGACGTGCTTGAGCCTGGGTGGGACTGGCCACAGAGGGACTGCTCTCCGGGTGCTGGGGGTGCCTGCTCTGACTCCTTGGCTTGTTCTGGTTCTGCAAGAGGAGCCCTCCTGTCCCCTGGGCAGGGAGATGAACACAGTTGATTGCCCTTTTACCTGGAGCCCCTTGACACTCTGAAGCCAGGTCTACACAGTTGCCATCAGCCTCTCTGGGCCTGCCTCATGCTGGCTGCCCAGGCAGGTGAGAGGCGGAAGCACAGGTGGGCGATGGAAGTGGAGACACCCACACCCTGCCCCACGTGGCTGTGGGCCAAGCTGGGGAAATGTGATCTCATCTCACAAAGCCAGAGAGAGGAGACACGGGGGCTGGCGGGAACCCTGACAAAGAAGTTCTTGAAGGGGAAGGAGATGTGGTCCAAGCTTCCCAGAGACTGCAGCAAGCTACTGAGGAGGAGGGAAGGGCACGGGGAGATGAACTGCAGGGTGCAGGGTGTGCTGCACAAGCCAGGAGAGCCCCGTGTGACCACGTCTACTGAGCATCTCCCGTGTTGTCTTACCACCAAGGAGGTGTCGTTACCTCCAATTCACAGTGGTGGAAGCGAGACCAGAGAGGACAGATGACCCATCCAGGGGCTCAGAGCCAGCAGCCAGAAGCGATCAGCTGTCAGCCTGTGCTATCCCCAGGGCAGCTCCCATGGCCTGGAAAGGAGCATGTTCCCTGGAAAGGACGCGGAAAGGCAGCTGGGAGGAAGGCTGGGCCTGGGCCTGGCTGTGGGGCACCTCGGGGGTCGGATCAGGGGTTCCCACCGTGGTGCTGCCTGAATGCTTCACCTTTCTCGTGTGACTGAAAAGGCCGCTCCTTTAGGGACTCTCCCTTTGCTACTGGCTTTGTCTTTGCTTCTGGAGGAGCAACCTGGTACGAGGGCAGGAGCACAGCCCTGGGGGTTCCCTCTGGGCTCCAGCACTCCTTAGCTGGGTGGCCTCGAGAAGATCACTAACTCTCTCTGATCCTCGGCTTTTGAATTTCAGCAAGAGCTAATAATGAGAAAGAGCTACGTTGCCAGTTGCTGTGGGGATTAGGGGTACTGCATGCCGAGCGCTGGACGTGTGCATGCACGGTGACAGGGAGCTATTAATATTGTGTCAGCTGCTGTCTGCAGCCACCTCCTCAGCGGTCCTGGCTTCAGTCACTCAATCACGTCAGAGCGGATTGCTCTGACCTTTGCTAATGATGCAGGATGGAGGGGAATCTCCAAGGGATTTGCAACAGGTCTCTATGGTCTGGGAGACGCTGTGGACCTAAGGAAACTGAGTGGTTTCCGCAGTCCTGCATCCTAGCATTTTACACAGCCTCCATCTGAGAGGAGCTGCTGGTGGAGACAGCTGGTCCCGCGGCGTTTCCTCTCTCAGGAGCTATTAGCTGTGTCATGCATCCATTTGTAATGAAATGGAAGCGTTTTGATTTCTCTGGGAAGCCGGATTTTCTTCCAAATCCTTGCTGCTTTCATCCTCGGACATGAAACAGCCCATTCTAATCTCATGTGAAGGGGCAGCGGTTATAAGGAGCCCATGAAATCTGATCACCGGCTCGCTCCCAGGCGGCAGCTTTGATCGCTGGGAGGGGGCGAGTCATCCTCAGCTTGGTGCTAATAGCCCCATGCATTATTGAAGAGCCAGTTTTCAGCGGCAGACACATTCTGGGAGACATCCGGAGTGCGGGCTGGAGTGTCACCTGCTTCCCTCGGCCCTTGGTACTGGAGCCTTGTAACCCAGCAGAGCCACTAAAGATAGGCCCCTGACAGAACTGTGGCCACAGCCTCACTGGAGGGCAGCTGACATGGAACAAGCTAACAAGGTGAAGCCACCACATTCCAATTCTCTCAGTCGCTGCTCCTCTGACCCAAATGCCTGAGGAATGAGCAGCCGCCCAGGGAGCATCCTCAGGAAATGCACCTTCAGCTGACTGCCGCCCAGGCTGTGGCCTGACAATGCTCCCTTAACCCTCTGAGTAGGACACTGATACTCTCAGTCTTTGTAGCAAAGCAAGGGCTGGGACTTAATTATTCCTGAGAATTTGCTGGAAATGCTAAGGGGGGTGGGCAGGCTCCCTGTGCCCACCCTCACTGTTTGCACTAGGTAACCTAATCAAACCCTTGTCATTCATTCAAAAATTGAGTTATGAATAGCTACAACATGCCAAGCAGCAAGTGAGGCACTGAAGATACAACCGTGAGAAGGACAGATGGGTCTCCCAGCCTTTAAGCTGGCCCGCATGGCCCCTTCTGAGTTCATGTGCTTCCAGAGCCCCTGCTACACTGAATAGGGTTGACTTGTGAAGTCAATGGAACATTGTGGAAGAATGGAGTGGGATGTCCTAAGCAAGGTCAGAAGAGACTTGTGGCTTCTGTCTTGTTCTCTTGGATCACTTGTTCTCTGGGGGAATCTGGCTGCCATGTTGTGAGGACACTCAAGCAGCCCTATGGAGAGCCCCATGTGGCCGTCTTGGAAGTGGGTCTCCCAGCGCCAGTCAAGCCTTCAGATGACTGTAGTCCTGGCTGGCATCTTGACTACAGCCTCATGAGAGATTCTGACCCAGAATCACTCAGCAAAGCAGCCCTGGAATTCTTGACCAGTAGAAACTGTGAGATAACAAGTGTTTGTTGCTTTAAGCTGCTAAGTTTTGGGGTAATTTGTTATATAACAATGCATAGCTAGGCCGGGCGCGGTGGCTCACGCCTGTAATCCTAGCACTCTGGGAGGCTGAGGCGGGTGGATCGTTTGAGCTCAGGAGTTTGAGACCAGCCTGAGCAAGAGCGAGATCCCGTCTCTACTAAAAATAGAAATAAATTAGCTGGACAACTAAAAATATATAGAAAAAATTAGCCGGGCATGGTGGCGGATGCCTGTAATCCCACCTACTCGGGAGGCTGAGGCAGAAGGATTGCTTGAGCCCAGGAGTTTGAGGTTGCTGTGAGCTAGGCTGACACCACGGCACTCTAGCCTGGGCAACAGAGCGAGACTCTGTCTCAAAAAACAAACAAACAAACAAAAACCAATGCATATTTAATGCACTGGTCTTCAGTGAATATCACAGTCTGGTGGAGAATTAGATATTGATCGAAAATTCACACCAATAGCTATAAAATTGCAACTATGAAAATTTCTATAAATGTCTCTATAGGAGGAACTGACCTAGTAAGAGAGGTCAGGGGAGGCTTCCTGGAGGGAGTGACGGTTGGTCTGAGGCTGATGGGCCAATTTGGCTAAGGCAGGTGAAAGTGAGGAAGAGCATTCAGGAAGAGCAGCTGCTTGAGCCAGGGCTCTGGGTTGCGAGGCAGCCGGAGCCACAGATAGCAAGCTTGGAGGCCAAGGAGGTGACGTGCAGTTGGGGAGAGGCACAGAAGTGGTGCCAGGGAGGCAGAAGGGGTCTGGTGCTACTCAGCCTGAGTGCAATGGGAGCCACCAAAGGGTTTTAAACAAGTGGGTGACATGCTCAGATCTGGGCTTTCCTTAGTTCCTGCGGATCACGGTTTAGAGATTTGAGGGTAGATGGGGAGGGCCCAGGAGAGGGATGGGGTGTCTAGAACCAGGTGATAACAGTATTAATGGACATGGGGAGAGATGCACAGGTTGAGAGCTACTTATGAGGTTAGATTGATGGTACTTGGTGATGAAAGGGCTGCAGGAAGTGAAGAGGAAGGAGGTGCCCAGGATGAATTTTAGGTCATACAACGATAGTTGGAGCAATCTGAGAAACCCTAGGGAAACGTACTTCATGGGGCCACAGGCTGTGGAAAGCCTGACATGCTCTTGAGGCCACCAGGCACACCCATCCCTGCCCTTGGTCATGGCCCTGTTCTATCAGGACGCACCGTCTTCCATGGACTTCCAATACCACAATTGGTATGTGGAAGCCCTAACCCCAATGTGATGGCATTTGGGGATGGGGCCTTTGGGAGGTGATTAGGTTTAGATGGGGTCACGAGGCCTCATCCTCATGATGGGATAGTGCCCCAGTAAGAAGAAAGCAAGGAGCTTGCTCGCTCTCTCTGTGCTATGTGGGGACACAGTGAGAAGATGGCCATCTGCGAGCCAGGAAGAGGGCCCTCACCAGGCACCAAATCAGGGGGCACTCAGATTGTGGGACTTCCAGCCCCCAGAGCTGTGAGGAATAAATTTCTGTTGTTTAAGCCTCCCAGTCTGTGGTACTTCATCATAGTAGCCCGGAGAAGACGAAGACGTGGTCTAGGGGGAGCAGATGAGATGTTTCCACAGGAAACAACGAGGGAATGGCAGGTTGGTTTAATTTCTTCCAAAGGGCAGATCTGTCAGGACAAGGGTCTAGAGCAATGGCCGCTGGGGAGCCCCGAAACCTTTTAAGGGAGTCCCTGGGGTAAAAACCATTTCATAACAGTATTAAGACATTTAAAAAATTAAAAAATCTTTTTTAGTGACAGGGTCTCAATCTGTCACCCAAGCTGGAGTGCAAAGGTACAATCACAGCTCACTGTGGCCACAAACCCCTGGGCTCAAGTGATCCTCTTGCCTCAGCTTCCCAAAGTGCTAGGATTACAGGCGTGAGCCACCGCGCCCAGCTACTTGTTTTTTTTTATTCTCATTCTTTCATATCATAAAGTAGAGCATCCTAGAATCCATGTGGCGTGTGATATTACAGCAGACTGAAGGCAGAAACACATATGAGACTCTAACTGTCTTCTATCAAGCCAGACATTAAAGAGACTTGCTGTAAACTGTAAACAATGCTACCCTTCTCTCTATTTTTGTTTTGGAAAAGATGGTTATTTTTCACAAAAATATGTTACTCATGTTAACATATAATGGGTTTACTATTACATGTTTTATATGTTTACTATTATTATTGGTGTTTTCAATAAATTAATAAATAATATTTTCTCACCTTTAATTTCTAATATGGTAAGTATTGGTATATGTAATCCTCTTAAACAAAAGCTCGTAGGAGACTTCAATAATCTTTAAGACGATAAAATAGGGCCGGGCGCAGTGGCTCATGCCTGTAATCCTAGCACTCTGGGAGGCTGAGGCAGGTGGATCCCTCAAGGTCAGGAGTTCGAGACCAGCCTGAGCAAGAGCGAGACCCCTTCTCTACTAAAAAATTGAAAGAAATGATCTGGACAACTAAAAATATATAGAAAAAATTAGCCGGGCATGGTGGCGCATGCCTGTAGTCCCAACTACTTGGGAGGCTGAGGCAGTAGGATTGCTTGAGCCCAGGAGTTGGAGGTTGCTGTGAGCTAGGCTGATGCCACAGCACTCACTCTAGCCCGGGCAACAGAGTGAGACTCTGTCTCAAAAAAAAAAAAAAAAGAAAAAAGAGTATAAAATAGCGTTCCAGAGAACAAAGAGTTTGAGAACTACTAATCTAGAACAAGGCAGCCCCTTAACTCCCCAGGGTCCTCTTCCAACCTCTCTTTCACCTGCAGCTGTCATTGACAAGATGTTAATGACATCTTGGACAAGATGGATTAGTGCAGCTGTGTTAGACACCGGTACTTTACACATGAATGATCAGATAGTCAGGGAGAGCCCACTTAGCGTCCTTGTCCACAGTATTCAAGGAACTGTTAGAGCTGTAACATGCACAAAAGCATCGCTTCTTGTTTGCAGACTGAAAAATATCCTGTGTACTGTAAAATGTCCTGTCCACAAAGTGGACCTAAGAGCAACACTTTTCAAAACACTGGCTTGTCTTCTCTCACCTGGGGAGTCGCTGGTCACCCTGTGTCTGACCCCTCACACTCACCTGTTGATTAGAACATAGACATTGATCTTTCCAAAAACACTAGACAGATAGTTTGGTACTAGCACTCTCTGATTAAAAACCCTTCAGATACTCCCTGTTCCAAATCAACTTGAGGTACTAAGTCTCAAATCATTATTAAGCCATGCCAGGTCCTCCATAGTCAGTACTTCTTACCAGCCTCATCCAGCTACTGGAAGGTTCCAGAAGTCCAAGGGGGCTCTCTTGCTGATGGGACTTTGCATATGTGGTGTCCACCTTGTTCCTCTACAGGTAGAGGTCAAGCCCACCTCCTCCAGGAAGCCTGCCATCCTGGGCATGACGCTGTGCTGGGGCTGAGTGTGCCTCTCTGAATGAACGCTTTCTCAGAGTGTTGAGAGCACTACTGAAGATTTGGCCACCAGTTAAATAAATAAACTAACAAAGAATTTAAATGGATAAGGTTGCGATTGAAAATAACTAAAGTGGCACGAAATGCTGTCTGCTTGATTGGTTACGGAAGGTGGATGGCAGATGCATCTTAGTCTTGTTTTTCTTATTCATTTGACAAATGTTTACTCAGCGTCTGCTAATGCGCTAGGCCCTGTGTGGGTGCAGGCCCCAGTGCATAAAGCATACACAGACACCCATTTTTTTCTTTGAAAAATCAGGAAATATAGTTTTGCAAGAATCATCACAGCAGTGAAAATTCTCCAAAGAAGACCAAGAGAGAAATCTAATCCTACTCGGCTCTCCAGAGACAGCTAATAAAATAAGCCTGGAATCCGAGGGTTCCCTGAGGTCTAAATTCTGGGAGCCAGTGTCAAGCCTCTGGAGACAACCCAAGGAACAGTCTCTGGACTTCTCCCCAGGCTGCTCCCCTGGCTGCGGTCAGACTGCCAGGCTGTCAGGCCGGCCACAGGATAGCAGGCACGTCCTGTTGGCAGCTGAGACCCAGTCGGCCTCAGCCCCGTGGCAACAAGACCTTTCCGCTCGTCCTGCAGCTGTTTAGGGGGGAGATAGTCCCAAGGAAAGCAGAGCCTGGATGATTGATGGGGCCGTGTGTCTCTTTCTCTTGCGCCTGTGGATTTTTCAATCGGAAAGAAGAGGCTTATCTCTCATTTTTAATTGATTTTAATGCAGCCCAGCCAGGCTAGATCAGATCTCAGCTCCTCCGTGGCCTTCGATGAATGGTGTAAGGAGCTGTCTGCATGCTAATAAGAGGGGCTGGGAGAAGCCGGGAGGAGGCGGCGAGGCCATTGTCTGCTTGAGGAACTTCCGCAGCGGCCTTGGGGGGCTGACCTGCCGCCAGGGACCCATCTACGGATTTCAGGGGTAGTGTGCAAATGGGAATAGGGGTAGCCTGACTTCTAGCTTAGGAGGCTGACCCAGAGGGTGTCAATGTGGGGCTGTAAGTGAAGCCTGAAGCTGCTTCCGGCTCAATCCATTGCAAGGTTCCGGACCCCAGCGGCCTACCTCTCAGCACGTCCACTGCCCTCTGCCCATCCCCCTGCACCCGCGCTTGCTGGCGCCTTTGCATTGTCAGCACCTTCTAAGGCAAGAGTTCTCTTCTCACTTCCTGTCCGTCTCTCCTCACTACGGCTGGGCTCTGCCTCTGTGTGAACTTGGACCACTGGCCAAATTCTCTGGCCTTTACCTTTCCCCTCTCAAACTGGGATGATAGCATTGACCACAGGGCACTATTTTGAGAAGTCAGAAAAGGTAACACAGGTGAAGCATCCAGCGCTGTGCTCAGAGCAGGAAATGCTCAGGTGGAGTTTCTTTTCCACCCAGCCCCTCCCTCCACCAAGCCGACTGGATCTAGATGCCAGCAAAACACGTAATCGGAAACTGGAGGAGGCTGAGATGCTATCCCTTGGGGATGAGCTCAGGCTCCTGTTCTAGCCACTTGATAAGACAGTTAATTTGTGAATGCCCTTTCCCATTTTCTTGGATGGAATGGGATAATAAGTACCTTAGAGGAGTGGTTTGCAAACTTAGCTCCTAGAGAAGAAACACCCAGAGTGGTTTTTTTTAAAAAACCAGAGCTGATGCTTATGTTCCCAGAGTCTAATTCAAGGTCTGGAACGGACCAGGAGTTGATAGAGGTTGAAGATAGAGTTGGGAAGATCTTATTGTACACAGCAGGGGCCCTTTATAAGAGTCCAGCTACCTATTAACCTCTGACGGTCCTCCACAGGCAAACCCGGTGCTCCTGAACTCGACAGAGCACCCGGTGGTGCCCACAAGCCCAGGCGGCAGGCGAGTATGGGGAGGGGGCAGCCTTCTGTCTTTCCAGGTTTCTTAGTGCCTGTCTTAGTCCGTTTTCTGCTGCTATAACAGAATACCATAGACTGGGTAATTTATGAAGAAAAGACATTTATTTGACTTATGGTTCTGGACGCTGGAAAATCCAAGGGCTTGGCCCCAGAGTCTGCTGAATCCATTGAGGGCCTTCTTGCTGCATCATCCCATGGCAGAAGGTGGGAGGGCAAGTGAGCATGCGGACAGAGAGAGGAAGGAAGCCAAGCTTACGTTTTCGTTGGAAGCCCACTCCCACAGTAACTAACCCATCCCCTGGATAACTAACCCACTCGTACGATAACAGCATTAATCCACTCACGAGAGCAGAGCCCTCACGCCCTGATAACTTCTTAAGGATCCCACCTCCCAACGCCGTTGCACCGAGGGTTAAGATTCCAACACACGAACACTGAAGGGCACATTCAAACCATAGCAGTCCCCGATCTCCTTCCAATCTTTTAATGAGCGGAGCTGGTATAGTCCCATATTAAATATGTGCTCATTGCTTTCTCGCCTAGATTCAAACATCCAAGGGCTGGTTTCCCAATACGTACAAGCTCTGAAACAATCTTTCCCATAGATACCACAATCTTCTCTAATCCTTGCATATATATACAAATGTGGTCAAAGCCAGATTCCATGAAATGCACAGATTTACAAACATGTCAGGAACTGTGAATGGTCTCAGATCTTACGCTACATGCAAGCTAGCAAGTTAGCAAGCCGTGGTTTCAAGGATGCTGGTAGAAGACGTGAATGTGATTCCCGGGTCAGGGATGAAGGACAGTTTAGTATTCACAGCAATAATAGAAGCCAGAGTGTCAGCATTTTGGTGCCAGGTCCCTGGTCCCTAATTCCCCAGGGTGATGTCAGACGATCGGATGACACCTGTGTTACATTACAGGGGAGAAACTCTGAGCTGAGGACTCCCGAGTCTTATAATAAGCAGGAAATATGCCTGCCCTTCTCTCAGGAGGGAGACACTAATTCTATCTACCAAGGCTGTTCATCACACAACATCCTTGAAAAAAATATTAATAGACTGGAACAAAGGACAGTCAGCGCCTGGCTTTGTGAGATGTGCGGAAACACAAAAGATCCATGCAGAATGGTCTGCTAACACTTACGTCCTCGGTCACGCATCCCAACAGTCCAACACACAGCCCCAGTGCACATTTACACAGCATATGAACACACCTCAGTGTGCACAGACATACACATGCTGACATACATGCGTCCCTGTCCTACAAACACGCAGGAGGCTTAGGAAGTGCTCGGACAGGGTTTGGGACAGTGCCTTGTCTTCCCTGTATGAACGGAGAATGCTCAGCTTGCGTTTCCACCTGGACCGATTCTCCGCATTTGCCTTACAGTGACTTCAGGTACAGAAACACACACACTCTCTAGTAAAACCCACTGCCTTCAGGACAAAGCTCCAGCTTGCTAGCCTGGCCCTGGCCCTGTTGTGGCCAACTTCTGGCTCCTCCTAGCCCAGCGCCCTGTGCCTCTGTCACATGGAAGCTCTCCCTGTGCTCTCTGGTGCCTCCACACACCCTTTCCCGACACGCACCCCAGCCTCGGCCTGAGCCGTGTGGGGCAGCAATCGTGGGCCTGCGGAGCTAACTGTTCTCCACCTGCTGCTCCCTCCACTCACCCACCACCCCAGCTTGCCGGGCTCACTGGGGTGCAGCTCCTCATTAAATGTTTTCTTGACTTCCTCAGCTTGCTTGACTGGGAACGGCTCCAAAACAAGGCCTTTGCTTGACTTGTTTACGCATCTCTGTTGAGTGAGCCTGGGATGGGGCAGGGGCCAAGGCTTAAGATGCCAGTTGATCACTATCTGACCAGTTAGGACTGCAGGCAGGACTGGCTGCCTAACTCATGGGGCCCAGTGCAACACGAAAATGTGGGGTCCTTCGTTCAGAAATTATTAAGAATCACAGGACAGTGACAGCAAAGCATTAAGCCCAGCATGTGGTCTTTCTAAGTGTAAGGCCCCAGTGACCCACATAGGTCACACACCCATGAAGCCAGCCCTGACTGTAGGAGTGGCCACATGGAGAGGTGGCAGCATCCGGCACCTTCACATGCCCTGAGAACCCTACGAAGGCAAAAGCTCCAGAGAGAGGAGCAACCAACCCACTTCCTTCCTTCCTTCTTTCCTTTCTTCCTTCCATGTGTGGGAGGAGCTTAGAATTGACATTATCTAGTTCTTTCTTTTATTCACTTGTGAAAATTCCTTGGGCACCTACTGTGAGCACTGACTGGGGTATAGTGCAATGGGCGCTCTGGTCCTTAGGAGCTTCCCTACACACCTGCAGGAGAGGAATGAAAGGAACCCAATTCTCCCACCTGTTCCCCAGCCCACCTCTGCATACATACCTGACCACCCACCCAGACCCGTCACCATCCCCCAATTCAGGCTTTAAAATATATTATGACTATGTGTTAATGGTAAAAGTACCATAGACAAATGCAAAATAAAGATGCAAAGAGTAGAGAATGTTATTAAGTCAAAAGTAAGTCTTTTGACTATGCCCCATCTCGCTACCCGGGGGAAGCCAATTCAACTATTTCTGTTTACAGTTGCTGGTCGTTAGTGCCGTGGTTCTAAATACACTTAGACCCTTATTTCATGGTTTGTTAACTTTGGACATTGTCTATTGACTTCCTGCTATGAGAAGTGATAAATCTAGTGCAATTCTTCCCCGTTTTGCTTTCTGCTCTTCTCCTAATTTTGTTCTATTGTTTTCGATGGCCAGGTGTGGTGGCTCACGCCTGTGATCCTGGCACTCTGGAAGACCGAGGCAGGAGGATCCCTTGAGCTCAGGGATTTGAGATCAGCCTGAGCAAGAGACAGATCCTGTGTCTACTAAAAATAGAAAAATTAGCCAGGCATGGAGGCACATTCCTGTAGTCCCAGCTACTCGGGAGGCTGAGGCAGGAAGATCACTTGAGTCCAGGGGTTTGAGGTTGCTGTGAGCTATGATAACGCTACTACACTCTAGCCGGGGCAACAGAGCAACAGTCTATCTCAAAACAAAAAACAAAACAAAACAAGAAAAACCCTTTATCAAGTACATTATTTAGTTCTTTTACCTTATCAGCTTCTTTTACATGATCAAGATTACTGCATTTACAAACTGTGATTCCTGGGCTTTGCCTGTAGGTTGGTTTCAACATAGCTTTTATAATACCATGACAACGTAAACATTATCCAAGTGGGCCTTCTGGAGCAGGGATGTTTTCTCACGTCACTGAAGCCTAGACTACTTGAAGAAGAAAGGCACAAGCCTTGAGTCGGAGGGATTCTCTCACCGCACACGCCATCAGTGTCCCAAACCCACCAGTGCTTGTACCTATCGGAGCCGTGACTTCCTGTCCAGTTTATTCTTTCTCCTGGCTCCTTCTTGTTCTGTCATTTTTTTCCATATCCTTAAAATCACCCAGATTTCTAATCATTGCGGAAGGTTCTTAATTGGTTTTCGGGGCTCCTGTGCAGCTCCCTGGCCAGGGTTTCCTTTTAGGGCACTGCACTGGGATAATTCCACTGTTTCTTCTGCCCTGTGCCTTCCTCATTTTAGATTCCGATTTCATTATCATATAGTATGCACTGAAATAATCTGTCTGAAAGGGTATTTTATTAGTAGTTTGTCTACTTATAAGATACAAGGCTCAAAATCTCATAACTAGACAAACCAAACCCCTTTTCCCTCTGAACGCATTGACGTCTAGCCTCTGTGCCGTTCATGCAAATGCTGACGCTTCTGATTCCTCTTCCTCGCAGGTGTTTTTTAGTCTCTGAAGCTATGATCTCCTCATCACTGGCCTTCTGAAATTTCAAAAGGACATTTCAGCATGTCCTGCCTTCCAGACAAAGACACGTGTTTTCCAACAGTGGTCATTTTCTCCATGTTCTTGGTTTTCTCTTTCTGGAACTCTGATGAGAGCCACACCCACCCCTACCCCACCTGGCCCTCTGTGGAGACTCTGTGGATCTCTCCTGGGCCACTTTTAGGTAGTGATTTCCTTGATCTGGTTTATGCAGCAGTTCCGTATAGTCCTATTCTCATTTTCTAGAAAATCAATGCAGTCTCTGACACTGAGAGCTCTCTGTCATGTTGGAAGGGATTTCCGTGCGTGTACATTTCTAGAGGCATTTTGGTGGGTGGGGAAGCTGTACTTCATCTGTCATCTGGAGTAGAATGCTCCCCTCTGGGAGGCTTTGGGTCCTTCTGAGAAAAGCTGGAAAGTAGCAAAGAAAGGCGGGGAGGGTGTCACGCAGTTTTGCAGAGGCCTAAGGGGAACATCAGCTATCCGTGATGGACGCTTCTGAGAAGTCAGCCTGCTCAGGGACGCAGTCCGCTGCAGGACCCCGATGCCCAGGTGGCATTTAGAAGGAAGGCGTCCAAGAAATGGGTTTAGGGGAACAACAGGAGTAGCAGCTGCCCAAGGGGCCACCAAAGCCTTAAGGCGGGCAAGCTGGGGGCCAGGCCACTAGGGGAGCCTTGGCTGGCCTGGCTCAGTTTCTGCCTTACCCCAAGCTCCACGAAGCAGAGGCCACCAGGCGGCTGTGAGGACCCCTTGGACATCGTCACTGTGTCTGTGTCCACATGATTTCATCGAGCTGGTTGTTTTTCTCTCGACACCGGGAGATGGGCATGGGGGTGTGGAGGGGTATGAGAGCATTCTGAAGTGTGGGACACTTTTGGAGGAGAAGAGGCGGAGAGGGGACAGCAGTGAAGAGCTCTGGGCAGCTAGCGCTGCGGGGAGGTAGGGAGGAAAATGGAAATTTTGCCAGAGGGCAGGTGGGGAGGCTTAGAATAATCCACTTGGGTTCCAAGGTGGCTAAACCGCTTTGGCCCCTCTCCCCCTCCTGTTTGGACAGGTGGTACCTCTGTGCCTCAGTTTCCTCACTTCCCATCCACTTGTACCCTCCCTTAGTGTGTGTCTTTGAGGTCGGGGGGCATGATGCACCAGTCTCAGCTCTGGGGTGGGAGGGGCCCCAGCCGTGGGCAAGGGGCCCAGAGATGCCTCTGCCACCTGATTTCCCTCTTTAGAAACAGTGAGGGGACGTGTCAGACACTGGGCTGGAACTAAGGGCTGGAACACTGGGTGCAGAACTCTGAATCCTGCTTCCAAGGAGGAAGCAAACCCCCAGGGACAGAGAAGACACAGGCCCAGTGGTGCGCGAGGGACTTCATTGACTTGCAGCACAGGAAGCAGATTTTCTTGGAGTAGGGGATACACGGGGGCAAGGAGGCCGCAGGGTTCCCAGAGACAAGCTCAGCCTCTGGGCTAGGGGGAGGGGAGGGCCGCTCTGCTGGGAGCCTGCTGACCACCACGGGGGCGGGGCCCTGGTGGGGGCGGCTGCTGGACTGGCATCTGGGGGCAGATCTGCAGGCAGTCTGGGCCTTGCGGAGTGTGAGGCCGAGTTGAGATTGGAGGGTCTGCGGAAATGCCTGGAGCTGCCTCGATCCCCACGTGTGCTGCATCACAAGCAGGCCGGCCTCAGAGCAGAGCTCGCTTACTCCGCACACCCTGCTCAGGTCACGAGGAGCAGGCGTGCAGGAAGGAAACGCATTACTGTAAACGTGCGGATCGCGGCAGGCCCTGGAGCGCCTCTAGTCCAACTTTGTTGATGCAGGAACTGGGGCCAGAGAGCAGGGTGGCTGCCATCCTTCCCCAACAGCTCACCCCGTGGCACCTGGAAAAGCCCTGACTCCCCTTCGGGCCAGCAAAAGCCCTCTCCTTTGGGACCCAATCTAATCCTCCAGGCAGGCCGGAGTTGCAACCCACTGACCTCCCACTGGGGTCAGGTCCCATCTACAGGGTCTCCCAGTGCCTGGAGAAGAGCCCAGGGAGTGCTCGTAGGGTGTATGAATGAATGGGTGAATGAATGAATGGCAGTGTCCTCTGCGTCCAGGCTCTGCCCAGGCCCTGTACTGGTCCTCACCAGCCAGCAGCCTTTCTCCCCGTGCCCAGGAAGGCCAGCTCCCGGCCTCCCTCACACCTGAGCTGTGCACCACTTGCTATTTTTAAACTGTGAATAAGCTCGGGAAAGGTTGCAAGGCAGCTCAGAGGTTGTTCCAGAGAACAAGAAATGTCAGACTCAGTCTCTAAATCCTCGGCAGTGGGGATGTGGGTGACCTGTTTCTAAGTGCTGTGCCTGCACTCACCTGGCAGCCCAGCAGGTACAGTCAGGGCTAGGGGAAGCCACAGACCCCACGAATGTTTGGCAGCTTTCGTATCTTGGCACAGCCAGGCTGGCTCTTGGGGATAATTTTTTAAACTCTGCACATAAGCCAGAAAAAGGCAATGGGGTGGTAGTTCCAAGGCTAAGGGAAGGTACATGTCCCTGGGCTTATGGCCAGGACGTGGCCAGACGGCCCACTATTGCATGTGTGGGTGGGCGGGTGGCAGAATCTGGCAGCACCCAGGCCTGGGGAACAGCCTTCCTACCACGCCCTGGGGCTGGGTCTGCCGTGGCGCCTGCCTCCTCCGCCCCAGCCCAGGCCCTGTTGGGAGGGGCAGGCCAGATGAAGCTGCCATGGTCCTCCCAGATGGTTAATGATGGAATCCATGGGGAGGTGAGGGGACAGTTGCCCTGAGCGTGCTGAAATCCCCTGCGTGGCAGTGTCCTGCAGGAATAACAAGAATAGACGGTGTTTTGGAGTTTATCAAATGCTTTGACCTCCATTATGTCAACAGCGAGGCAGACAGGAAAGAAATGACTACAGACACACACTTGTTCATTTGACAGAAAGGGAAACTGAGGCCCAGAGGAGAAGGGACTCACCCACAGTCAAAGAGCAGGAAATACTGGAGTCACCGCCAGAGCCAGACCTCCCAGCTCCCAGGCCAGGCTCCTACCCCATCCTGACTGCCTCGTTATGTACCGCAGGTCCCACCGTGGCGGTGCCCCGTGGAGAGCGGCACAGGTGCCGTTCTCTCCCCTTAGCACTGACACTTCTTTGGGGACTGTGGACTAGAGCAGCAATGAAGAGAAGCGGCGAGATGGTGACGGACGAGGAAGATGAAGTGGCGACTGGAGCCCTGGGGCGGAGGCCCAGTGCCTTGCAGTCTGGGGATGACATTGGGCAACAGGAGCCTCTTCGGTCCCCACAGGAGTGGAGGGTGGCGGTGAACTCAGAGAGTAGCGAGAACACCCCGGCCCCGCCTGGCATCCCAGGTCTTTCCCGCTCTGGACCTGCACCGACTCCTCCGTGCCATCTCCCCACGCATGCCCGCCCCAGCAAGCCTCTGTGTTTTGCCCAGCGGTTCCCTCATTCACTGTCACACCTGCAGGTCCTGCCGAGTGCCTGCTCCTTGGGGATGTCCTTGCCGTCCTGTGGCTCAGAGCTGGCTGCATGGGGTCCCTTCCTCCCACTGCAGGAAGAGCCCTAAGGCAGGCACCGTGCCTCGTTCCTCTACGTCCCTAAGACCTGGCTCAGGGCCTGTGCAGGACGGGCATCCCATACACATTTGCAGAATAAATGGGCAAATGGACAGAAGAGCAGCAAATAAATGGGCCTCAACAGGTACTTATTGGAATAGAGCAAAAGAGGCCCTGAAAGCTGATCCAGCATGTCACTATGTCCCTAGTGGCTCCCCTCTGTCCCCCTGCCCTGCCCCCTCCCCCACAGCATCCTCCCAGAACACTTGGAACACTTTGAGGAGGTTCTGTTTTGTCAGGGCCAAATAGTCCTGACCTGACCACCAAGCCCCTCACTCTCAAAATGCACACTCAGGCCCCCTGCTCAAATACTGTGATGTAATAAGAAATATGTATTTGGTCCTCCTCTTTGGTTCCTGGCACACAACTCCCCAAACCCTTGGGATCCCAGAGAGATAAGTGTCTTTTTTATACTAATGAGATGACCGGTGACTCCTGACTTGTGGGACCCTAGTTACTCGAGTTGGGGGGCTGGTCACCAGGAAGACCAAGACATGATTAGAAGGTTGGGACTTTTAGCCCCACCCCCAACTTCCAGCGAGGAAACAGGGGCTGAAAGTCAAGTTGATCACCGATGGCCAATAATGTAGACAATCATGCCTACATAATAAGCCTCCATTAAAATGCAAAAAAACTGTGCTTGGACTAGCTCCTGGATTGCTCAACCACCAGCTGGGAGGCGCTGGGAGGGTGGTGCACCCAGAGAGGGCATGGAAGCCCCTCCCGCATGCCGTGCCGCCTGGCTGTTCATCTGAATCCTTTGCAACATCTTTATAGTAAATGGGTAAGCATAAGTGAAGTGTTTCCCTGAGTTCTGTGAGCCGTTCTAGCAAATTAATAGTCGTGGGAACCCCTGGCTTACACCCAGTCGGTCAATCAGAAGCACAGGCTGGCATCGGGCTTTGTGCGACTGGCATCGGCAGTGGGGGCAGGCTGCTGGGACTGAGCCCGTAGCCTGTGGAATTGGACACTATCTCCAGGTAGTGTCAGAATTGAGTTGAATAAGAGGACGGACGCCCAGCTGACGTCTGCTGGAGAACTGCTTGGTTGTGGGGAAACATCCCCCGCACATCTGGTGTCAGAAGTGTTGAGCTGTGTGAGAGCAGGAACAGCACTTTGCTTTCTTCCTGTCCTTGATACCTGCCCACTCCCACACACATACCCCCTCACCTCCCCCTGCCCCAGTACCCAAGAGCAGCATCATGGAATCTCTCACCTTCCCACTGCGATTTCAAAAGATGCTGATCTTTCTCAGCTGCATTAATGAATCACAGCCCAGAGGCACCAACTTCCTAAAAATATCTGAGAACCCTCCGTGCAGAGAGAGGCCGCGGAGGCGTGTGCATCCTGATGGAGCCAGGGCTGCCCAGGCTGCCCCTCACACCACCTCTCCTCCGTGTCCCCGTCCTCACCTGCTCTGAGCCCGGGAAGTCTGAATCAGTGGGTGCAGAGCCAGATGCTTCTGAGAATGCCTCCACTCACCCACACATTATAGCTGGGGAAACTGAGGCCCAGAGAGGGAAGGACTCTGCAGAGTGCTGCCTCTGTGGTCAGCAGCCAGAGGGCTGGGGAGGGCGGAGGCTCCTCAGTTGCAGCCCCAGGTCTGGCTGGGCCTGCCTGGCCCCCGCAGTGAGCCTGGGTCTGATTCAGTAAGAAGCTCCTGGAAGCAAAAGCAGTTCAGTGGGTCCGGGCGGGAGGTAGGAGGCCAGAGGTGGCCGCATAAGGGTCCCCAGGCCATGGTGGAGCTGCCCTCCTGTGGCAGGCTTGTGCTTCTCAAGCAGGGGAGAGGAGGAGTGGCCCCGAGATGGAGAGTGGTGGGTTTGGACTAAGTTCCGCGTCACAAAGCCCACCAGCGCGGAGTCCGTTCCTTTGACATTCCTGCACCGGGAGCGTCTTGGCACTTGCCCACCCCACCACCCCAGAATCCTCGGGGATCTCAGAGGCAGCTGCCGATTTGTTTTCCAAAGAGTGGTCCTGGGCCCAGCGGCACTGACATCACCTGGGAGCTTGTTGGAAATGCAGAACCCCAGGCCCCGCCCCGGCCTGCTGAACCAGAACCCAGAGGGGCTCTTCCGCCCAGTGAAATCTGAGAAGCACTGGCCCGGAGCCACGGAGCATCGGTCTCCCAGCAGTGACATGTGCGACTAGGTGCACACGCATCATGCGATTCATTAGCTGGGTGGGGAGCAAGGAAGACTGGAACAGTCCCTGGGATGGAAAACACAGAGTGAACATGGAAACTGCTACTCAGCACCCCTGGAGGTTCAGAGAATGATTGAATCTGGGGAAACAAAGGGTGTGAGAGTTTGTCCAGTCCTTCCCTCTTCCTCGGGCTGTGCTCCTCCAATCTCTCAACAGCTGCTTTCTAGTCCCAGCTTGGACTCCCATCATGATGGGGAGCTCACCACCTCTCAGGCAGCCCACTGCAGGGTGGACGGCTGTGACTCTGACGTGGAGCAGAAGCCACCTCTGTGGCCCCCTCTGGACCACTCTCCAGCCCTGGGCTCCCTCGGGGCTGCTGGCGACCGTGGGTCTTTCTCTGATCTTGTCTTTACTCCTTGTCACTCTACTCTTTTTCTAGTTCCAAAACAGTCTTTCTGTTTGTGTTTAGAGAATCATTTTAAGGGTCTCTATTCACTGAGCGTGGAGTTGCTGCCACACTGTGTTGAAGAGGCCCCTACGAAGGCAGGACTCCCACTGCAGGATTTAGGGGAGCATCACCTCCCTTGATCCCCTCCTCCTGCCTCTCAGATGAGCAGGCACACGCAGGTGCCACCCTGTTCTTTGGGGTGCAGGGGGAGGAGAGGGGCAGGAGCGGCAGCCCAGCCCCAGCCATGGTCTAACCTGCCCAGCGCTGAGGCTCCAGAGAGCAGCTCAGCCACTTACTCTGTGGGGTGACACAGAGCTGCGGAGACAGCCAAGGACGGGTGCTCACTGCCAAGCCTTCATACCGGCTGGAGAGCGGGCCTTTCCCACCCAGTGCAGGTAGCTGACAGAGCCGGCGAGGCCCGGAGCAGGGCTGGTCCCCGGCCAGGGATGAAAATGGGGCCCGGCGACAGCCACAGTTCTGGACGTTAGTGGCTGCACGCTTAGGCAGGACTGCAGCCCCTCAACTGCGGCTCTCCCAGCAAGTGGACCAGGCACTTCCAGGGCCCCTGCTTCCTGCACTGCTGTCCACTCACCCCACTGTCTAGGGACCCCTCTGAGCACCGTCCTCTGGCTCCTGCCAGCCCCTTCCCACAATTACTGATCCTGATGGAGTGAGTCTCCCTTCCACATGCCACACTCTGACCTGGGGGTACCCAGGAGGTCTCTGGGGCTTGACCCTGGCAGGCATCCATGGCCTGGGGCAGGCCCACAACGGGCAGCAGTGGGCAGAGCCGTGCCCCAGCCATGCCCTAGGGACAGGCAGCGCGTCCTGCAGCTGGGGTACCTCTAGTAACAGTTGCACTTGTCCCGTGGAGGATAAACGTATACCCTCTGACCCTGCTCCCCAGGTAGGGAGCAAGACTGTCCAGGGACAAGCCAAAGCCACCAAGTAGGTCAGAGCAGGAAGGGTTTGTCACTCCTCCCAGAATACAGAGGGAGAAAGGCTGCTCAGAGAGTCAGAGATCTGCTGGAGCCACACAGCAACTTGGATGCAGAGCCGGGCTGGAACTGGAGCGCTCTGCTCACAGCCGAGGCTTCCACGGACAGAGCAGCCATTATCTGCTGGTGACAGCACTGTGCTCGGCGCAGTGGTCGTGACCGTCCTACGTGACTGTGAAGAAAGAGCTTAAAGAACTTGACCAAGGTCACAGCTAGCAAACGGCTCATGCTGCCCCCCTAGGAACTCTTCCCAGGCAGCAAGGGGACCTGTGCAGCTCCTGGCCACACTCACCAGCTCTGCCTCATGCCGCTGCTGGCTGACAGGGAGCTCACTCCTCAGGGAGCCCTTCCTTTGGCGGCCAGACTTATTCTCCCTGCAGCGGAGTTGAAACTGCTTCCCTGCAACTGCCCAAGTCACCCTTCCGGGGCCCCCACCCGTGCCTGGGTACATCTCTAAGGGAGTCACAGACTGTGCCTGGCCGGCCCTGAACTGCCCAAGGATCTGTGGCACATGGCCCGGAGTGAGTGACCCCCAGCTCTCTGCATGTCTGCCCCAGGGGCCTGAGCGCCTGCGTGTCTGGGCCCTTCGGAGTCACGCTGGGCCTCCTGCCCCACCCCCAGTTCACTGGTCCAGGAAGACGAGGAGGAACAGCTGTCACTTGCTCACCCTGACATGCCCACACCCTGGCTGTGGGCCCCTCTCCTGGGCAGCAGCCACACGTAGCTGTGAGGCTGTGGGGGGCTATCCCAGGTCCCCTTTTCCTTTTCTGGGGGTCTCTTCACTGCCCCTCTACCCCGTGAGCCCCTGAGAACAGGGACTGGGTTTCCCCACTCTGTCCCCTCTCAGAACCTCCTGACACTGTGGGGTTCACGTTAATTGGGTGCCCGCTTGGGCAGAAACCATTCTGGGTGCCGTCGCAAAGACTCATTTAATCTCACGACAACATGGTCTGGGGAAGCGTTATCAGTCCATTGTATCGATGACAAAACCAAGACTTGGGGAGTTGAGGTCACTGAGAAAAGGTCACATCCTCAGTAAGCAGCGGCAGCACTGGCTGACACAAATGTCACCTACATTCGTACCAATGTGGGTGACCCCTTGGGTTTAAGTTCCATCCACAGGACAAGCCACAATCCATTTAGGGCACTGTTTCTGGAACAAGGAGCAGAGCTTGGGGTGTCTGGGCCTTGCCCTCCCCCTCTGATTCCCACTGGAGTGCAAGGGGCTCTGCGCCTGCAGGGCGGCAGGAGGGCCCAGCCCCAGGGACCCCTGTCCCCACCCCCACCCTGGCCCCGGCTGGTCCTCAGGCCAGACAGGAGGCCTGAGGAAGGCACGTGGTGCTCGTGGTGCTGGCAGCCAAACAAAGGGGTCTGCGGTCAGTCACACACTTCCTCACTACACAAAGCCCTGCTTCCCCCTCAGACACAGCCCCCCCAGCAAGGACCCCAAAGTATGCCTGGAATGTCGCAGGGCCAGACAGTCTCCAGGCTCATGCAGACAGAGGAGAGGCTGCCTTTGTGCCTGGATGACTGACCCCAGGCTAGAAAGGTCGCTCCCTGACCTGTGACCCTGCCTTCTCACCCAAGTCCCTGGGGGCAGCTGGGCTTCCTTTCTAGGGACCCGACCCCAAGTTTGAAGCAGCTTCAGGAGAGAGAAGAGAGGAGCTCCAGCTGACGTGTGCTCACACGCACAACCTCCAAGAGGTGACCTCTACCCCAAGACGGGGACCAGGCCCAGCCTGGAGGCTACAAGAGGCTCCCTGGAGGCCATTTGGACAGTCGGTCCCCTAGGCTGGGGCAGATCCAGTCCCCTCCTCACCTGCTCCTCCAGGGCTGGGCTCCCTTGGTGCTCAGGGCCCCTCCACCTGCCGGGTGCCACACTGTCCTAAGATCTGGGGGCCTAAAACTAAGGAGATAGGCACCCCGCCTCCCAGGGCGCTCTAGCAGGAGACAGACAGCAGCACACAAACCTAAGCAAATCACAGAAGGCGGGAAGAGGCATGGAGAGAGAGGGAGGTGCTGGGTGTGGGTGGTGGGGGCACTGCCATCCTACAACTGTGGTCAGGAAAGGAGGAGTTTCAGTGGAGGCCTGAAGGAGGTAAGGCAGGGAGCCTTGTGGGTATCTGGGGAAGAGCATTCCAGAACAAAGGAACAGCAAGTGCAAAAACGCTGCTTGTTCAGGGAACAGCGGGATGAGCAGAGTCCACAAGGGGAGGGGTCCTAGGAGCTGAAGTGAGGCAGGGATGGAGGAAGGGGCTGAGGGTAGGGCCGTGTGGGCTGTTGCAGGGCTTGGTGTGCCCTCTGGGTGACATGGGAGCCCTGTGGGGCTTTGAGCAGAGGAGCAACAGGACCAGGATTGTGGGTTTTCACCGGGCCCTTTGCTGCCATGTGGTGACCGGACGGGTTGAGTCAGGAGCTCCCAGGCCCCGCCATGGCCCAGCCACCCTGCACAGGCCTCTGCCCATCCACGGCCTGGGGCCACATCCCGTTCCACACTCCCCATGACAGGCCAGGCCAGGTCCTGTGTTGGGGCAGGACAGACCCCCGTAAGACACGGTGCTTCTCTCAAACAGCTCCCGTCTCAGGAGGGGACAGGCAGGCCAAGGTGGCCTCTGCCCCCTCGAGCTCAGGGTTGGGACCTCCTTGGGGACGTTCCAGCTCCTTCTTTACCTCTGGCCCAGAGCCTGCCCCTGTGCCCAAGAGGCCATCGTGGTCACCATAGAACTTAGCCCACAGCCTGGCCTGTGACTTGAGCCCCAAGTGGGCTGCAGACCCTCTGGAGTCAGTGGAGTCCGGGGCGACATCAGGTCCCAGTGGCGCTGGTGGGCGGGAATGGCAGGGTCAGGACTGGCAATGGCCGCAGGGCCAGCCTGGGCCTTGCCCAAGGGCGGCTGAATGAATGGACCGAGAGAGGGAAAGGGAGGCCCGCGTGCCGCCCACCCCCAAAGCCGGAGAACACGTTCAGCTTGCCTGTGACTCACTCTTCCTTAGAAGAAAACTTTGTTTTTTCCTTCAAAATCGCAGACTTCCACCTTCAGACAATAACGTATCTTCAGGAAGTTACGTGTTTTGTTTTTCTGTGCAAGCGGCTGGGCTTTTGTTTGCTTTAGAGACATTCCTGTAACTGGGTCTGTGACAGGCTGCCTCCCAGAACAGGCTGGCCCCCAAGTGGGGTGGCCGGATTTGGCAAATAAAAATATAGGACAACCAGCTAAATTCGAATTTCAGGTGAATAACAAATACTTATTTTAGTCTAGTTCCCATGCAATATTTGGGACATACTTAGACTAAAAAATTACTCATTGCTCTGAAATTCAAATTCAACCTGCATTTTACTCGGCAACCCTGCCCCTAAGTCCACCGACAGCCCCACTGGCCTTGCCTCTCCTGGCCACCAGCCCCTCGGGCTCCTGATGTCACCCTCAGACTCCTGCAACCCCAGTGAATCTCCCACCCATGGCCTGTGTCTTGGAGTCGGGCACTGGGGACCTCAAGGCATCCAGGAAGCCGCAGCCCTGCACGGCCCTGGGCCTCGCCCAGCTCCCCGTTTGCACCCATGCGTGGGAGCACTGTTAGGGGGAGACAGACTGGGTGTGCTGTCCCCAGCTCCACAGTCTCCCTCGCTGGGACCCGCACCCTGCACCTGGTCCTCGATGGGAGTCGCTCTGCCCCGTCCCCCAGCCCTGCCCAGGGCTTTTTGGCCTCAGCCTGAGGGAGGCAGCCACAAGTTGACCTTTTATAGAAGGGACTGCCCCAGACCCCACCGAGTCAGTCCCGCACCGCTGCTCCCTGGCCACGAACTCTGCAGGGCTCTCAACAGCCCACAGCAGCCCCTCTCACCCCAGCGCCCTCTTCTCATGGTAACGTTTGAGAAGGGAGTTTTCCTCCTTTTTTAGGCAGAGACACCAGAATGTGGAATTCTGCTTCCCCTGGGCAACTTTATAGAATCCTAGAGCAGGGAAAACACCTCTCTTCCTTTCTGCCACCTTCAAAAGATTGACCCCAGGTCAACCTGCTGAACTGGAGCTCTTGGGCTCACTCATCTGACACCTGATCTCACTCTCCGGCACCAGCTCTCGCATGGCTGAACTTGTCCTGGGCTAGTCAAGTCACACAGAAGTCCCCACTATAGCTCCAGGAGCTCGGGATGGTGGGAGAGAGATGGGCAAGTGTCTCATCACCTTACAGTGTTTCCAAGATTGCCAGGGAGGATGTTCGGGCGCTACTCAGGCTGAGGGGTGGGGGGTGGTTCCCAGGTTAGGAAGATTCTGCTGGGGCGGCAGAGAGGAAATGGTGTTCCAGAACCAGGAGCAAGACAGGCAAGTCCTGGAGGCTGAGAGTGAGCAGCATTCTGAGCCAGAGGAATTGGGGGGTAAATCTGGGAAGGCAGTCCCCAAATGCCACCTGGGAGCTCGGCTTTTACCCTAAAGGCACTGGGGAGCCACGGCAGGCTAGGAAGGATGGCAGCACTCATGGAGGAAGGTGACAGAGACCTAAGATGAGGCAGTGCGGACACGGGGGAGCGTCCAGCTTCTTTCCACAGTGGCTTTGCCTCCTTCTCCGCTCTGGGACATAGCCCAGGCCTTGAGGCTTAATGTTTGCTATGAGTTTGCCCTTGAAGAAAAAGGCAAAAACTAAGGCCTGACTCTGGGGATGGCTGTTCCTCCACCCTTCACACCGGAGGCTAGGTGTCCCAGCTCCCCTTCCTTAGGCTGCACCCACTTGGATCGGGCCTCCCCCTCCTCCACTCCCCTTGCATTTCTCCACCCAGGTCCGGGCTGGATCTGCCCTGACAGCCCCTCCCCTGTGGCGTGGCCTGAGCCCCAGGCCCCCCCAGGCATGTCCAGACTCCCGGAGCCCGAGGCCTGCCCGGTGGCCCAGTCCCCGTCTCTTCCTGCCGAACACTCCCCGCATTGTTTGCCTTTGTGTCCTTTTTCCTGTGCCTCAGCTATTCCAACTTTATCGCCTGGTTCCCTCCAAAGGTCATTTTTCAAACCAAAACTGGCGCCGCAGATTGGAAAAACAGAGTCCCTTGAACTCCTGGGACCTGCTCCTCCAGAGAAGAGATAGCAGAAAGGACAGACCTTCCCAGCTGCTTCCTCCCCTCAGCCCTCCTGGGCCTGGCTGGACCCCCTCCCTGGCCACGGGACATCTGTGCTCCTGGGCCGTGTTCGCCGGAGCTTCCCGAGCGAGTCTGTCCCTGGAGGCAGCTAAGAGCCCTGGGGCAGCGAGTGCTGGATGTCCCTGGGTCCCCATGCTGACATTAGGTGCCAACTCATGAACTTGAAATGGAGCCTGCCCCCTCCCCAGTGCTGCTCCCAGGAGGTCACTAAAGTCACATGGCTCCACCTGCTCTTGTCCTGTAGGCCAGGGCCACCGAGGAGGACAGGGCTGGAGGTTCCCTACCACATCACAGATGCCACCTGCCTGCTCCCTTTCACCTTATTTTGCTTCCAAGGGCTTCAGGCTCAGAGAGGTTGAGTCATTTTCTGAAGTCACAGAGCTGGTAAGAGCCAGATGTCATGCCCTGTGCTCTTCCTCCCTCCGTCAAGAGCTGGCTCAGTCCTAAGCCCTTCCTTGAAGGGGCAGGCAGGCCCTGGGAGAGCCTGCAAGGCGGGGTCCAGCCTCGCTCGACTGCCACCTCCTTGCGTGGCTCCTGTCAGGCTCTTCCCGGGCCGGGTTGCCTCCTTTCAGCCCAGGACACCAAGATTCCCAGGTCGGGGCCACTTCTCCTCTGTTCCCATCAGAACCCATTGCCACCATCCATGACACAGGCCATGGGGCTACAAAGACTCCTGCCTCAGGTCTTGGTGTCACCCCAAGACTCCTGCGTTATCTCCTCACACTCTACTCCTGCCTATCCTGTGACCGGAACTCGAAGTTGGACACAGAGAAAAAGCGTGATGTCATGAAAAACCAAGGACCTTGTGCTCTAACCAACCTGAGTTCTTGTGTTGGTTTCTTCACTTTGTAGCTGTGAGATCTCAGTCAGGTTATAGAAGCTCTTTGAGCCTCAGTACCCTCATCTGTAGAATGGTCAGAATTATTAATATTATGGGGATTAAATGACATAAAGAAGAAAAGCACCTAGAACATGGAGGGTCCTTGATAAACAGTGGTGATTATTATAACAACCATGGGCTCCTTCCTCCTGTTTCCGGCAGGTGCTAGAGCCCCGGGATCAGCTTCCAGCCCGTGCTACCTGCCAGGGGTCACCGGTCCTGCCTAGGAACCTGGGCAGGCACAGGTAGCCACTGCTCTTGGCCTGCCGCCCTGCTCCTTGCATTTCTAACTGCTCCCTGCCACGCCCCAAGGGAGCAGAGGTGCCAGGCAGCCTGCCCATCTCCCAGCACCTTGATTTTGGACTTCGGGCCTCCAAAACTGTGAGAATAAATTTCTGCTGTTAACACGCTTTCTCCATTAACTCTGGGGCTCCCTCCCCATCCCCACCCCAGTGCACAGTGCCTTGGGTCCCTTTGTGACTTGTTTTCCCAGGGAGACTCCCAAGCCCCTGACTCAATCACTTAATCCTGAGATTCACATAATTCAGCAGGTTTCGAGTCACCATTTTGTGGACTGGAAACCTAAGATGCAGAGGTTCCCGAAAAAGGACCAGCTCGGGCTGGACCTGCAGTTCTCAAGGAGCCACTGCCTCCTGCGCCTTTGCTTCCGGAGGTGGCACCAAGTCACAGCTCTCTGCTCGTAACTCATTGGGGAGCTAATGGGCTTCCCCTTCCCGTTCAGCTACTGGCTTAAGTTGTTTTTCTTTTTCTGGTCCACAAGGAACAAAAACAAGTAATTTTCTCATAAAAATAACAATTAGCAAAGCCCGATTCCAGACAACCTCCGGTCAGACCATTGATTGGTGTTCAATGTTCAGACTTCGAGGGAACTTCAAGCTTCTCATGGGACACAACACCACTGTCCCCATCAGGGTGAGGATAGCCCAAGGGCTCTGCCACACCACACGTTGGCCTGGCTTGCAGTGCAGCAGAGTTTTCAGGAACACAAGAAGTGAGCAAGAAGACCAATGTCAGAAACAAAAGCACGTTGGACACACAATGTGGTTTTGAATGCCACAGAGAATGCAAAACCAGGTCCTTCCTGTGTGGGCTGCCCTCAGAAACCCAGAGAAGCGTCACGTTCATAGCAGGGAAAACAATTGCCCCGATGAATCGTTTCTGTGGATGCTGAGGTTCTCCTGACTTCTGAGCGCATGGCAGGGAGGCCATCTGGCAGATGGAAGTGCTGGAACGCACAGCTTCTTGGTGCAAACTGCAAGGCCCGTGAGACTCAAACAAGGCTGTTAGAATTCCATACACTAAATGGCCATAATCAAAGAACAAGCTCTTACTTATCTAGCAGTGCGCTCTGGAAATAGATGAGCATGCAAAATCACAATTTATGAGTTTAGCAATTTTTCTTTTTCTGCTAAAGTTATTAGCTCATGAAAATCTTCCTGTGTTTGAGATTCAGTCAATTGCTCATTTTCTACAAGTGTCTTATCCGTGGCTGTCTCCCTTCTTCCCACCACTGCAAAGGGGCCTAGGCTTGGCAAGCAGAGTTGAGCTGGCCTTGGAGACGAAGAAGGGGAGGCCTCATTTCAGGGCCCCGAGGGGCCAGTGGATCATTGAGAAGGAATGAGGGCCACACGGCCAGGAAAATGAGTGTATGTATGAAATGAGTACTGTATGGCGGGGAGCTCGGTCAGCCTGGGCAGATGGGATGACAGTGACCTGGCCAGCCCTGCTCAGCTGGCACCTGGCTGCACCCAGCAGCACTCGAGCAGACAGTGCTGGGCAAGGCTGGCCTTCCGGACACCTTGCAAAACAGTCTGGTTCCTTTTCCGGCTGTGTCCACGTGGGGAACTAGGCAAGAGCCTTCAGCCCAACCCTGGCCCTGGGTGGGTGCGGCAGGCTCTGCTGTACTGAACGGGGGGAGAAGTCAGGACCCTGTGTTCAAGTCCCAGCTCAGGCATGTACCAACCCTGGGACTCTCGGGGAAATCATGGGTACTCTTTGCACCTCAATCCCCTTATCTTTATAACTGGGATGATAATGTTGGCCTTGCTTGGATTTTATGGATTAAATGAGAACAAGGAGGGGGTGCTAGTTGTTATTATTGGCATAGAAAGAGCCATTTCCTCGGTCATTAATGTGGAAAATGTTGAGGTCTGGATGCCTAAGGACAAAGCCTGGCCCTTTCTGCACTCCCCACTCACCCCTGCATTGTTGTTGGGAGTTTGTTTTGGTTTCTCTGAAACTTTTAGTACAATGGGTTCTCGGGGTTGGTTCTGCAGCTATTCACATCCCCAAGGGAAGCATTTGCTGAGCTCAGGGCCATGTTCCAAGAGTAAGGGGCCTGGCGGGATGTTTACTTGAATCTGTACAGCAGCCCGGAGAGGCAGGGATAGGGGCAGGAAGCCCAGAGACACATCAGTGTCAACCCCTGAGCCTGGAAGCCCTAGGCCAAAGCCTTCTGGGCTTACTTTAACACATCAGCTGACTCTTAATGTCAGAACATGCCCCAGAAAGGACGACCCCCTCCTCCTCCAGCTCTGACACTCCAAGATGCTGTTTGGCCTCAACATGTGGTCCAGTTCCTGACTTCCCAGCTACACTCGGTCCCACACATAGACTCCCCTAGGGCAGTAAGCCCTTTTTCAGCATCCCTGGAGGCCCCACTGCAGGGCCAGGTGAGGGCTGGGTGCTGGGGAGGGAGACAAAATGTGCTTCCTCCCCTTCTGCTGCTGAGGTTCGAGCCCTGATGCCTGGCATGACTCACCCACACACAGCCTGGCCCCAGGCCTGGGCTTTTCCGTGTGTGTCCCCAGGCAGCGACCCCTCTGTATCCTCCATGCCAGGCCGCTCTGCCAGGGAAGACACAAGCAGCTGAGAAGTTAATTTAAGGTGTGAGTGACTATTAGACCTGACTCCCACTCACATGAGAGAGCTGCTTTTTAAGGTAACTGGTTATGAAAAGGGACGATCAAAATGTCTCCGACAGGCTATAGGGGAAGAAGGCCGGGAGGGAGGACCTGAAATCGGCCATTCCCGCCTCCTTCCAGGTGAGGCTTCTCCCCTCTCACTCTTTGCTCATGTCGTTCCCTTCACCTGGACTCTGCCTACTTCTCCTCTTTCCCTGCGCTCAGAGAATCAACCAAAATATCGCCTCCTCCAAGAAGCCTGCCTGGCGCAGCCCCGCCTGCCACTGCAGTCCTGGCACAGGCGTCCCGTTTTCCGTGTGTGGCAGTCTCATCTCCCCACTGGCCCGACGCCTCCCTGAGGGTAGGGCTGGGCTGGTGTCCTGACTCTGCCATGTTCTAGCTCTGGGACCTTCTCTCTAAAGTGGGGACAGTGTCACCTCCCTCATGCTGCTGGCAAGTGCCTGGCAGGTGGCAGGTGCCAACACGTATTGCTGCCCCTGGAAGTTCCACAGGAGAGGAAGGCCTTGAATGGTGCCCTTGGGGTGAGCCGGGACACACACCATAATCTGGGGACTTTTACTCCACAACAGAAACGGAAACAGGCCTGTCACAGAGTGTGCACTGTTTCTGGGGTCTCACCTGCCTTCTGGGAACAGAACTTATCCCCGGAGGGACAATACAGGCTGAAGTTTCTGTTTCTGTTATGCGTAGGGTGGATGCTTTTTAAGAATCAAAGGACACCAGTCATATCCTTTTCAGTGGAAAACAAATGAAAGGGAACAGAATTCCCACTAAGGATCCTTTTCCTGCTGGGAGGTCCAGGATTGGTGGTTCCTGGGAATTCCCTGGGAAATTGCTTGGAGTCTATAGTCTCTGAACAAGCACTTTGCCTGAGGCTCTGGCTCCAGATCTGACCACTCCAGAGGGAAGGCCAGGCCTGGAATCACACATCATGCCAGTGTCTCCAAAGGTCCCCAGCTCTGTGGCAACACCAGTCCCAGGGAACCTTATACCCGGAGTCCCCATCCCACCGAGCCGTGACCAGTCTGACTTTGGAGGCCTGGTTAGGTTAGTGACTGCATACAGTAGGTGCTCATAATTATGTGAATTGGCCTGAGGCACTAAAGACCTTGTGGAATAATGAGGCTCACAGGGGTGTAGAAGAGGGTGGGATGGGGGCTTATTGGCCAGAGAGGGTGACAAGGGTGGCTCAGAGCTGAGGTGGGCCTTGGAGATGGCAGAGGTTTGGGGGGCCCAGCAAGAGGGGGGGAGGGAGGACAAGGCAGGTGGGGAAGAGTCAGGGGTAGGGCGAGGCGTGGGAAAGAGCGGGGGCTGTGTGGGCCAGGGAGAGGCCAGCAGGCTCGGTCGGAGCAGGGCTACGTGACAGGGAGGCCACACGGGGCCATGGTGCAGGGGCCCTCAGAGGCGGAGAGCAGCAGGAGAGGGCCTGCTGTTGTGTCTGCAAGGCCGAGTGTGTCCTGAGAAGGCCGGGCTTGGGGACTATTCACCTGGCTATTTCTGGGCCCGGCTGGCAGGAGAGGCTGCAGGGAGGCCAGGAGGGCCCCGAGTAGAGAGGGTCAGAAGGTGAATTCGGGCCCTGGCAGCCATGGGTGAGGTGAGGAGCACCGAGGGCGTGTGAACTTGCTGCTGGACCTGCAGTGGGCTGTGGATGGGCCGAGATGGGGCCGAGAGGCCGCCAGGGCCAGGCCAGGTGCAGGGACGGGAGCCCGGGAGCATGTCTGTGCAGGAGTGGGGAGGAGCCTGGCCTCAGGCACATTTCCCTCTTTGCGCACAGCTAAGACCTGAGCTCATGCATGCTCAGCCTTGAGAGGGCATCAGGCAGTGTCCACCACCGACCGGAGGCAAAGGCCTTGCCATCATCCAGCCAGCACTCTGGAGCACCTCCAGTGGGCCAAATGTGGAGAAAGAAGGAAATGTGGTATTTCTTTAGTGCTCGTCTTGCACTGAGCTTCCCAAAGGACCAGCCACTTGAGTTGGGTTTGCAGGGTGAGTAGGTGTTTGGCTTTGAGCTTGGATTGAGATGTATGGTGGCCCAGGGTAGGCTGGGGACATGAGGATCTAGGAAGATTAAGAACTGGGGACATAACAAAGTGATGTTCTTGTACCATTGATTCAATACTTCTGATGGGGGAGGGCCTGGGAGCTGGGTAGGAAGAAGGTGGGAAAGGAGGGACCCTTGATGGACCAGGCAGTTCAGGTCCAGCCCAAACCCAGCTCCTTAGAAGACCAAAGGCCACAGGCTCAGCCCCCTTAGAAACAAACCTCCCCAGCCATGGGCTGGGGCTGAGTATGATCCTTGGGGGCCTCACCTCCACCCCAAAGGTCTTGTCCAGGACTCCTCTTGAACCAGGTGCAGTATTCGCCCAAAGAGAAGTCCTAGTCCATGCAATCTTCCCATCTCCTTTCATTTCCTGCGACATGTTAGTGGGTTGGAAGTGCCTTTGATTAGCTTCACCATGGGCCTGGGAAGAGAGAGCCTCCTGGTGGGCCCAGCGATGTGAGGGGGGTGCCTCACAACATGGCCCCTCTGGGGAGGGTGAGAGCACCTCACTGGGGCTGGAGCCTGGGAGGGAGAAGCCGGCAAGAGATGGAGGCAAACCGGCCAGACCCACCAAGGCCTCGATGCCTGAGCTGGAGTGACCATGCTTTCGAACCACAGCTGGATCACATCCTTGGAACAGCAGGAGACTGTTGTATGAAGGGGAATTGTGCAAACGACACTCCCAGCGCTGGGGCTGGGTGGGGACTGGGCCTCCAGGACATGTTGCACAGATCAGCAATCCATGTGCTGGCACGTCAGTACCACCTGCAAAGACATTTCCAGGCCTGCCCCGAGGTGGCCCCTTCTTTAAACCTTCCCAGAGTGACTCTTCAGTTCCCTTCGCAGCTGGGTAGTGTTGTGGCCAGGGGTGACCACGGACCTGCAAATCTATAGCATGCTCCCAGTGTCTCATGATGATCCAGCAGGTTGGGAAAGCCCTCACATGGGACACTCAGAGCTGCGTCATTTCCCCTCAGGTAACTTGCTGATCCCTGGCAAGGGGCACAGAAAGAAGGCTCGAGCCACAGTACTCCTGAATCGGGGCTCAGGGTGGTCGCACAGGGCAGAGGTGGGAGTGGCTTCTCTTGGGACACACCTGGTGTCCTACCTGCGGCTCCCCAGTGGTTCCAGGGCTGTCCTCCCAGGCAGTACCGGTTGTAGTCTGCACAGGAGAGGCCTTGGTCTCTGCGGTTTCCAGGGCAGAACCTCACACCTACCATGTAGGCCCTGAGGGTCTGGTCTTCACAGCCCTAGTATTTTTCCTTGGGCTGTCCTCAGAGCAAACACTCACCATGGCAACAGCTGGCTGTAGGGCGGCAATGGTGTGGGATGGCAATGACACCATCCTTGGCTCTTGGACAACTGGGGCAGTTCTTCCCTGGAGGCTCTGTCAGATGGCCCCACACATCACCTGCATCCGGAGGAGAAGTGGACGTTCCCAAGGAGCCATGAGCCTCTGGGAGGCGAACAAGAATAGACCAAGAGGCTCTTCGAAGCTCCCGGGGAATGAAGGGAAGAGAGGGGACCACCGTTTACTGAGGGCCCGCTGTGAGTGAGGCATCTGGTGTGTGTGATCTACATGCTCACAACAGCCCTAGGAGCAATACTGCCACCCCACTTCAACAGTGGAGGAAACTGAGGCTCAGAAGGGTAGCGTGACTTGCTCAAGGCTGGAGTTCTCGGGTGTGTGGCTGCAACTCTGGAGCCATACTCCGCACCAGCCGATGGGGTATATATCCACTGAACATGGACAACAAGTAACAGCAGTGGCCAAGTCCAAAGAATTAAAGTAGCCTCGGTGCTACAGGGCTTTCTGTTTCTGAAGTTTCTGCGGTGGTCAGCCAAGTGGAAAGTCCAGCCCGTGCTCCCGCCCAAGCTGCATGGCTCTCGCCAGGTTTGGCGGCCACCCCAGCCCTTGGCTTCCTGCCAATCCCAGGTCAGCCCTCGCTGGGACACTCTTAATGCATTCATCTGGGGGCTTCTCTTGAGTCCAGGAAACTCCACAGGACGCAGCTGAGGCTGGGTGGCCACCAGACACGTGCCGCGTCCACAGAAAACAAAGCGGGGCTTTCCCTGGGCTGTGGGCGCACAAGGGTCCTTTCCTCCTAGCTGGCTCCCTGTGTGCTGGCTGGGGGCTGAGCTGGGGGCAGCTGCCAGCACCCACTCAACGCCTCCAGGAACTTGCTCAAGGCCAGAGGATCCAGCGTCTGAGCCCTTCGTGGGCAGTGAGCTTCCCTGGCTGCGAGGGACAGGGCTTCCCCAGATCCAGCCCGATGACATCATCTGCCATTTCAGGCTGGGCTGAAAGATCCTCCGGCACAACAAAGCAGGGCCCAGGAGATATCCTGCATGACTCACTGGTGGGCCACGCACGGGGCTTCCGGCCCTCAGGACAAACCAGACACAGAGGCCATTGTTTGCTCGGATGCCCCCACTGGCTCGGCAGGCTCAATGGGGTCATTTGTGTTTTCCCCTTAGTTCTCTGTAACTGTACTTCTTCTGGGAGGTGGGGGGTCCCCCCGCCCCGGCTGCCTGGGTCCCTGCAGGCGTCCATACACAAGTCCCGCGGGCATAGCCTCGATGCAGAAGACCTGGGTTCTGAGCCATGGTTTAAATCTCCAAGACTCATTGATTCTCATTTTGAATAGAGGACATCGGCCAAGAACCATGGCTCACACCTGTAATTCCAGCACTATGGGAGGCTGAGGTGGCAGGATCGCTTGAGGCCAGGAGCTCGAGACCAGCCTAGGCAACATAGTGAGACCCTGTCTCTACAATAAATAATAATAATAATTATAAAAATTAGCCAGGTGTGGTGGCACATGCCTGTAGTCCCAACTACTTGGGAAGCTGAGGCAGGAGGATCGCTTGAGCCCAGGAGTTGGAGCTTGTAATGATGCCACTGCACTCCAGCCTGGGTGACAGAGTGAGACCTCATCTCAAAAAAAAAAAAAAAAAAAAAAAAAACTAACAAAAATCCCAAAAATCATTCAAAAAAGACAAGTCTATTGGGAGGATGACCTCGGGTAAGGCACACAAAGTCCCTAGCACAGGCCTCCCACCTACAGGGGCTCTGCACATGGTCTATCCTTCCCACCTCTTCTCTCTCCCTCCTGGCTTTAAAAAATAAGTCAAAAGGTCTTAGTTCAACAGAAGAGATGGCTACAGATCTGTTTCTGTCATACCAACAGTCTGGAGAAGGAACATCCTGAGCTCACACCCAATCCATCTGGAATTCAGCCCTACGTGGGGACACAGCCCCAAGTGGTGGAGCTGGAGCAGGAGGCCCAGAGCCTGGTGGCTCAGCCGGACAGAGCCGCAGCAATAATGGGGGGAGACTGGGGGGCTGCCCTGGGTTTCCAACAAGCTGGAGGCCCTTAGAAACCTCCAGGGAGAAAAAAAGGCAAAAAGTCTTTTTTTTTTTTTTTGAAGGAATCAAACATTATGAAAAGAGGCTTCACAGACAGGGAAACCCAAATGACTAACAAGTTCAAGAAGAGGTTGTCAACCTCAGTAGTCATCAGAGAAATGCAAATTAAAACAGTGAGATGCTATTTTATACCTATGACATTGGCAAAAACCACCAAGTCAGATAATATCAAGTGCTGACAAGGAAGTGGGGTGGAAGGAACCCTTGGAGCTGCTGGTGGGAGTGAACACCAGGTGGACAAGTGCTGAGCAACCTGGCAGCTTTTACTGAAAATCAGTATGTCAGTTCAGGTGCGTGGACTTGTGAAGAGGAGTCCTGGCCCTGCTGAGCTCACCCAGGGATACTGGCCCAGGCCCCAGGATACCGCTGCTCAGGATGGAGACACAGGTCAAGTGTCCCATGCGGATGCCAACCCAAGTCAGGCATGCACTCCAGGCAACACCCTTCCCAGCTAGCAGGCTGCCTTTGGCAAAACCTGGAAAACAGGCCCCAGCGGAGGCCCTCACCCCTGGTCTAGCTCTGGCCCCCCCAGCCCAGAGCCCACCCGCTATCCAGCCCACGGGGGCTTTGGATTGGGGTTCTGACCCCAGAGAAGGCAGAACATCCACTCCCTCCTCCAGCTGCAGCCTGACAGTCTGAAGCCTTCGCCTCACTGCTGTGTTAGTGTTCTACTGTTGCATAACAAATTATCACAAGCTTAGCAGCTTAAAACAACACATCTTTATTATCTCGCAGTTTCCGTGGGTGGTGAGGCTGGGCACAGCCTACCTGATCCTTGGCTCAGGCTCTCACAAGACTGTAGTCGAGGTGTCCCCTGGGCTGTCATCTCACCAGAAGGCTCCAGTAGGGAGGAATCTGCTTCCCAGCTCATGAGCTTCCTTGCAGCGGTGTGATGGGGGCCCGAGCTTTTCTGCTGTTGGCTGTAGGCTGCCTTCAGGTGTGTGTACCCTTGCCAGGTGGGCTTCCTCAAGACAGCTGCCTGCTCTGTCAGGCCTGCAAGGAGAGGCTCTCAGCTCAGGAAGGGCCCAGTCCCTCGCGCAAGGGTTTTCCCCTGACTGAGCCAGGCTCACACAGAATCGTCTCTGTTTTGATTAACACAGAATCAGTTGATTTGGTGCCTCAAATGAATAGCACCTGCAAAATCCCTTCACCTTTGCCATATTCTATCGGCTAGAAATAAGTCACAGTTTCCCCCACACTCAAGGGGAGGATCTATACAGGGTGTGAACCCCCGGGTGGGGGACCACGGGGCCCCACACTGCTGAGTGTCTTCTGCAAGGTAAAGGCCCCCATTCCGCCCACAGGAAAGTGAAGCCTCAGGCAACACAGAGCAGCCTTGAGGGACACAGGCTTCCCCGTGCAGGGCTCAGAGCCTCTGGAAGGAGGGCCAGCAGCTCTGGAGCTGGCTGCTGGCCAACCCGAGACATGCAGGGGGAGGGAGAAAGGGCTGGTCTCCCAGGCCACGTAGATAAATGAGGATGGCATGGGGGTGGCAGGCTCTGGGAGTGCACTGTGGATGCCTGGGGTGGTCACTGACTTCCTCCACTTCCAGCTGAGAGGGCCCCAGAGAGGGCCTCTCCCCCTCACATGCCAGCACCTTACCCTGTAGTCCTTCCTCTGCACCTTCATCCTGGGCATCAGGGGACCCCGTCTACCCCCTCCACTGGGGTTTCGCAGGCACCTAAGAGGTCAGCTAAGGGGCAGCTGGGATGGTGCTGTACGTCCCTCCCAAGGACAGTGGGAGGATTGTCGAGGGGCAGACGTGACCTCAGCTCGCTGGGCTCAGCTCATGCCACTCCAGGGAGGAACAAGCACCCACTGTGCTGGATCTCCTCCTGTCTGTGGGATTCAGACCCAGGGAGGCACCCTCCCGGCAGGGTCAGAGTGTCCAGTGCCTGTGAGCCCTTCTGCTCCGCTCCAGCCCTCTGCACTTACCAGGCCTGGGTCCTGGGCCTACCTGCTACTCAGCCTAACCTGAAAGCCCAGGCCCAGCCCCTCCACCCACAACCCAGACCCTCGACCACCCCCAGCCTCTGCGCAGGCCCTAAGCAAGCAGGATTCTAGAGCAGGCCCATGCCACCAATGGTGGGCCCTGATTTCATGGACGACCCCTCTGAGCTGTCCTGAGCCTGGCTTCTGACACCCAGGCCTGGGCACCCGCTGTTCCACTGCCCTTCTCCTTCCAATGCAATCCACAGAAACCAGCCTTGGCCAGCGCAGGTAGAACAGGACGGTAATGGGAGGATATGGGCTGCTCACTGGGTTATCGTGAAGACTGGAAACCAGGCAGGGAAAGACAGGAGCCAGGGAGGGGACAGCATGCCTGGACCAGCCATTTCTGGATGGACACTGGGGGATTCCCAAGTCCTTTCAGCCTCCACCAGTCTCGGTGCCTCCCCCTGAGGCTTGCATCTCTCCTTCCAGATCCGAGTCCAGGGAGAAGGGCGCACTGGTCAGGCCCAAGTCACGGCATGGCTGCGGCGGAGGGACAAGGAGGCACCAGCCCACACCACCTCCTGTGGTGGGAACGGTGGGCTCTGCTTCCCCCGAGTCTTCCAGTGCAGGAAGGCTGTTTGGGTGCTGGGTCCCAGAGTGTGGCCCCCATGCCCTCAGGTGGGCCCCCGTTATGACTCCGGGGGCTCGGCAATGCCAGTGCTCGGCCAACCATGCTGTCGGGGTACTGGCTCTCTGACTAGTATGAGGGCACTCTCGGGACCTGGCCAGCACAGTGCCTGCCCACTGTCCCGTACGAGGCGATGGTGAGTGATTGTGCATTGTCTAGCTCCAGAACTGGGCCCCCCACCGTGCTGAACAAGGTCTTCCCTTCAGGACAAAGTCTGGTACTTTCTATCTCTGTGATCGTTGCTCGGTTTCCGATAGCCCCATATTTGGTGCTGGGCTCGCAGACTCAGACTTAATTAGTGCTTTGACCCTCCGGCAGCGTGGTGGGATTTCTCCTGTGATTGTAAGAGATTCCCTATTAAATTGCCTGGTCGCACTGAACAAGGACAAAGCCGTGTCCCTAGAGAGTCCTGGCCTAGGCTGGGCCAGGCAGGGCGTGGGTAACAGGAGCTGCAGCCCCCAGGAAGGAAGCAGCCAGAATTCCAGAGGCTATGCTGGAGGCCAGGGGGCTAAGACTCCTCAGCCCAGCCATGCTGGCAGGAGAGAGATGCTCTCTCAGTCCCAGATCCAGAGACATCTCTTCTCTCCCACCGCTCAGGACCAGGCTGGGGAAGGACTGGGTGCGTGGGCCCTGCCATCGTTCTGCCCGGCCTCCCGCCCTTGCTGACTCAGCCCGCCTGCTCTGGCTCTCTGGGCACTGAACCTGAACGTGGAATGGAGTCTTCTCACACTTCCTTTGTCCCGCACCCCTCATCCCCCCAACGCCATAAGGCTCTGGGGGTCTGCAGGGGAGGAGCAGAGCCAAGAGGGACAATGGCATGCGAAGGTCCCCCTTGGAGCCTGTCCAGACCTTGGCTGTCCTGGGGAGAAGCGGAGGCCCTGTCTGGCCTGCTAGCCGCTCACCTTAGGATGAGGAATTTGCCCCCAAGAGAGGGGATGCGATTGCACATTCCTGAGGCCTGAGTCACTGCTAGTTCCTGCTCAGGCTGAGGAATGTGTTTATGCTAACAGGGCTGGAAGGACAAACACACCACCACGTGTCTGTTCCCTCTGTATTCCTGAGGGATGAGGGCTCTCCTCCAGAGTGAGAGAGACGAGGCTGTGACCCCGGGAGCCACCGAGATGCTGTTGTATGGGGGCCACAGAGGGGCAGATGAGGGGAGGGCCAGAGTCAGGCTGGAAACACTGCCTTCCGCTTGTCTAGAGCTGGTTTTAACTTGCTCCCAGGGGACAGAAAATGGAGCGGGGCCTGTCTAAGCAGGGCCTTCCCTGCAGTGGCCCTGGGAGAGCGACGTGCTCCCTCATCATCCCCTTCCCCCAATGATGACCCCTCCCTCGCCAGCAGAGGACACAGCTTGCTGAGGCCCTGGCTGCTCCTGGCTCCCGCCTCCTACCCTAGCCAGGGCTCTCTGGTGACAATTTGCTGAGTCTTAGCTCAGGATGGGCCTCTGCAGCTGTGGGGAAGTCCACACGGCTTACATCACTGAAGGTAGACTCAGGGTCAGGCACTGCACTAGGCGCTCCCACTGTGCGGCCACCTGCCCCGCTCACCCGCGACAGTCCTGGGTCACTGGCACAATTATTTATAGTGCCTCCTTCCACTCTCAAGAGCGTCCCAGCCTGGAGAATGACCATATATTTGCCTTAACGTTACAGGCACTCTTTTATTTAATCTCCACGACACACTACAAAAAGGGCACTGCTCATAGCCCCATTTTAAGATGGAGAAACTGAGACCGAGAGAAGATAAGTAACTTGCCCAGGGTCTAGCAAGTGGTGGATCCGGAAACTGTTGGGACTCTGCTCTTGACTTCAAAGCCCCTTTGCTTAGCCACAACACCAAACTTCCTGCACTAATGTCCTTTGATGCTTTGAAGGACTGAGAAGCTGGTATCGCCAAATACTGGAAAAATAACCAAGTCCTGTGTGACCTTGGCTCTCTTCCCAGCCCACCCTTGGCCATCTTTGCCTGGCTACTCTCCTGAGTGATAGTGTGTACAAATGTGGTTTGCTTGTCAACGGTGACATTGTCGTGAGTTGAATAAGCACCGTGATGCCCACTGTGTGCCAGGCATCACACGAGGCACTGTCATCTGACCCTGCCACAAACCCTGCAAAGTGGGTGTTACGGTCCTCCTTCCACAGAAAGGAATCTCCTCAAGTTCATCCAGCGGGGAGGAGGCAGGGCTGGGGTGAGAACTCCAGATCCCAGCTTTGAGCCCAGCAAACGCTCCTAGCAACGCTCCATATGGCGCTGCAGTGGGCTGCTGTTTGAGCTCTAAGGGGTGGGATTCATGTGGCCCCAGGCAGAGGTGTCAGTGGCTGAATCCACGCATATGGATCCACAGACCTTCAAGAAGCCAGGACCATCTCGTCCTTTGAGCCAGTCCGAGGCACATACACAGATGGTCTTCACGATGTAGATATATCACATGTAAGAGGTTTTTGGACGATGTTTTCATTTGTTTGGCAGGAAAGATCAGACACCTTTCAGAACAGAGCACAGCCACCTTGAAGCCAGGGAAGGAGTCATTTGTGAAGCTCAGACCTCACCCCTCCAGTTTCTGCACCCAGAGACCATCTCAGTGTGTGAGAGCCTCTTCTCAGCCCAGCACGCTGGCCTCTGGGGAGGAAGGGATAAAAGCAGGCACATTCCAGATGTTCCCGGGAAAATGGTATTTGGGAAAAGGATGTTTGTTCAAAATTTACCAAAAATAGAGAACTCAAGAAGAGGAAAAGGCAACCTCATGACCCATTTAAAAAGCCATTTCCCGGGAAGGACTTTCTAAGTAACAGCATTGCAAAAGGAAAAGCCAATAGCTCTGACAATATAAGAATATAAAGCTTTGGTACATTAAAAACCTCCAAAAGTAAAAATGAAAGCAAACGACACCCTAGTAAAACACATACACAACAAATACCAAAATGACTTAACGTGTAGGGAACTCATCTAATGGTTTTAAAATAAATCCACCAAAACCTTGTTAGAAAAACAGACAAAGAAAACAGATAATCGACCCAAAAAATTTAAAATGGCTTAATAATTATGAACATTTTTGTGTCACCGGTAATCATATAAATTATAATGTTGAAATTCCATTATTTGCCCATGACACTGGCCCTCTCAAACCTGGATTGGTGTTGGCTGATAAGCCAGAGGCAACCATTCTGGAAACATTTCGACAAAATGTAGCAAGGATATTTAACCAAAAAAATGTAAACTTCTTGAAATTCTCTCTGAGGAAACAATTAGAAATGCAGACGAAAACTTATGTACAAAGATGATCAATAAAGAGAATGTTGAACAGCAAAAAATGGAAGCTCAAATGTTTCAAAATTCCAAAATAGGTGAATAATGAAATACATTATGATACATCTGTATGATTACACAGCCAATTAAAATGGTATTTTTGAAGAATGTCTATGAAAAGGAAATATAAAATATTAAGCGAAAGATGCAGGCTGCAAAGCATATGATCCCAATTTTAAAAAGCATCCGTATATGAATGAGTGATATGGTCGTATAGAAACATGACAACCATCAACCACGTCCCTCGGTGACCGGGAGAGTAAGCCACGAAGTCTTCCCCTCTGACACCATCGCTAAGACACAGTAGCTGGTGCCACCCTGCTTTCTTGAGGATGGCAGGAATGTCAGGAGACCATTTAATGTGCCAAAGGCTGGAGGTGGGGCTGGGAATTAAGGAGGAGCCTGGAGAAAGGTTGAAGGTCAGGGAGTGGAGAGCAGGATGTCTGGGTCCCACCAATGACAGCGGCCCTGGTCCCATAGTGGGTCAGTGGCCCAGACAGTGTTAGTGCACCAAGAATCAGACCACTGTGAGGGGCATGGTCCAAGTGGCCAAGAGCTGTGATGAGCCTGGCCACTGAGCCAGTTCCTTGGCAGGGGGGACATCATGCATGGGCAGCTCTGTCCTGGGAAAGGAATCTTCCCTCTGCCCGAGTGTCCAGACCTCCCCCACCAATCATCTGGTCACCCCATGATCTCCCCCACACAGTGCCCAGGACATGAGACACCTTAGGGTGGGTATGGGAGGCACTCTTGTGCCAGTACCTGGGGGCACCCCAAGCTAGTCACCAAGGGAAGCAAACATATCTCTCCAAGATGTTAAAAATAAAAGACCAAAATGAATATAGTTTACAATAGGTGGTAGAATTAAAAATAATGTTAATTTTCTATATTTTCACAATTTTCTATATCAAGTATACATCCTATAATTGGAACAAATAATAAAGATTACTTTAAAAATAATATACATGCTTTTATCTCTTACCAAGAAAAAATGTCTTCAGAGTTATTCCAAGTCAACTTTTCTGCTGGCATCCCACAAGGCCTGAGGGTCCTAGCTCACTGAGGCCTCTCCCCAAGGTCCCAGGCTGAGGCAGGCTCTGCATTCTGATAGCCTGACATCCCCAGGGGGAGGGCTGCCAGCTGGAGAGTGGCCAGGGTGTCCACGCTTGTTTTGAGACCTCCCCTGGTGACCAGATACTGACCACAACCCAGCGCTGGTCATTCCATGCCCAAGCTGGGCACCAAGCTGTCTCCTTACTACACCCCTTCTACCCTAACCCTGCCCTGGGGGCCACAGAATGGACTGCTACCCCTGCCCCACATGGATGGATTCATAGATTTGAGGAGTCTGAGCCCTCGCTTCTTGGGACAACCCATTCGGACTCACTTCAGCCATTCCTCCTGGTCACTGTGATATATGCTCTCATCTGAGTATACCCCGGGGTGCCAGTGTCTCTGATGTGGGCGCCACCTCCACTCTGGACATGAAACAGCTATTAAGCATTTCCCGGAGGCTGATCACACACTCCCTCCCGTTGAACTCTGTCCCCCTGCAGTGAGGGTGGGCACTGTCACAGGCTGCTGAGGGAGGAAAGACCAGACCTGACACCAGTTGGCCCTGGAAGCTGACTGAGGGCCAAGGTCTCCCGTGGCCAGTAGATAGTGGCTGAGGCTGGACCTTCCCAGTGCTAGGGTGGGCTGTGTATCTCCAGGGTCTCTTGTAGATCTAAACATATCAAGTTCTGGGACTGTGAACACCCCCGACCTTGAGATTCGGAGGACAGAAAATTCTAAGTGGCTCAAATCCAAAGATGCTGAGACATCTGTTCTGGCGAGCAGCGTCCCCAGGCTGTCCTCCTCAGAAAGTGCGCAGTCCCGTCAAGCTCCTCCCCTTGACATGAGGTGGGCCACCCCCACTGTCCCGTGCAGAGCCAAGCAACCCTGTCACCAGGGAATCAGGGCTGAGTTCTTCAAAGGGCCAGAGCTAGTTAGTCACCCCAAACTAAACATGGGAACTCAGTAACCTCAGCACGTTTTGTCTGGGCCCTGCCCTCCCAGAACAGGACTGCTGGGACATTTGCTGTTCCCGGGCCAGGTCTGCAGGAAGGCTGCAAGCTGCAGACACTTCTGCGGGTCCTGGAGTTTTCTCTAAAGAACTTGGCCCGTCACCATGGTGAGGCGAGTTGGGAGGGCCACCAGGCGTGTCCTCAAGTCTCTGAAGCTGAGTTGGCTGCAAGCACAGCAGCCTCTGCAGGAGCTCAGGCTCCCAGGGCGGGAAGGACCTTGGGAGGAGACCAAGCTGAACTCGCCCTGTGTGGCCTCCCTGGGAGGGTGTGGCTGCCCAGAGGACAAGAGCACAGCCTGACCACAGGTCCTTGCCCTGCCTGCCCTGTTGGACTCATCAGCCCGTCTGGCTGACGTGCAGCACAGCCCTCGGGCTCTCAGGTCACTGCAGTGTCCAGGTGCCAGGTGCAGGTGACGTGTAGCACGGCCACATATCCCTCAGGCCCGTGCCCATCCCCACGCCTGCCTGGTTCAGCAACCCTGAGCTGCCGAGAGCAGGCTCTGCCTGTGGGGCACGGAGGGGTGGGGAGCTGATGGGGCCATTGCCTCAACAACGAGGGCAAGAATGGGCATGAACCTCCCTAAGCTCAGCATTCAAGGACCCAAGCTGACTCCACTGCCTCCTCCAAATTGATCTGCCACTGGCCTGAGCCCTCGGTGCGCCCCACCCAAGCCCAGGTGCTTCCACTTAACCTCCACAGTTCTGCTCAGCTCTGAGCTGGGGCTCAGGCGGGCCCTTCCCACCCAGCACAGACGCCAGCTGTCAGACAGGAGCCCTGGAGGCTCAAAATCCCACCGCAGGCAGGAGGAATGTCGGGGCACTGGACTGGGCCCGAGAGCTGGGGGGCTGGGGACGGGCGGGGGGTTGGCTGCTTTCCTCTGAGCCGGAGCCCAGCATGGAGAGGCAGGGCACACTCACACCTACCCAGTCACCACCCCTCCTTGGACTTTGCCACCAAAACACGTGTGTGTGCGCGTGCGCGAGTGTGTGTGTGTGTGTGTGTGTGTGTGTATCCTATATATACACTCCCTCTACATCAACCCTCTGCTGCTGGGAGGGGTGTCGTTTTGTGCCCTAGCATCAGGGAACCAACTGACTGGCAACCACGGCTGCAGCAGACTGGCTGTCCCCAGAGGGGCAGCATGGACTCGCCTGAGCCTCAAGACCCTCCCTCCAGCCATGTGGCCACCACACGAGGGATTGACCTGCTGTCACCTAGAATCTGCCCACCAGATCACTTACCTACCCGGTCCACAGCTTCCCCCAAGGCCCAGGACGGGAGCCCTGCCAGCCGTAGGACCCACTCTCCCCACAGCTGGGAGGAGAACTGTCGGGGCAGGGCAGTGGAGGGTTTCCCACCCTAGGTGTGGAGTCAGAGATAACTGGGGCTCCCACCACACCAGTGGCCCAGTGGCCCTCAGGTCACTGCTGTGTCCAAGTGCCTGGTAGAGAGTTAGCACTCGTCAACATCTGGCAAGTGAATGGATGGATGAATGAGGCTAATGTGTCAGAGACCGTCCAGTCTTGGCAGTTCTCAGGCTGCCATGCTGGAGTCACCCCTGCCCCCAGGCAGACAGGTGGGGCTGCGAGGCAAATGCCCTGTGGCCGTCGGCTCTGGCTTCCCTGTCAGAGTGTCTTGGATCACAGACTCTGTGCTCTGCCAGTGCTGTGGCCTAATCCTCGTCCCCCTGTGTCTTCCTCCCTTCCGGCTCAGCTGTGGGCTCCCCTCTCCCTGGCTCTCTGGGGTCTTCGGAGCGAGCAGCGGTGTGTGAGCAGCAACTCTATTTGCTCTTTGCTGAGGCTGGAGCCACCTTCTATTGAAGAACGTTGACAGCCTCTTAGGGCTCTGCGTAGAAGGACACTGGGCTCAGGACACGGTGGAGAGCCCGTGGGGTGTTGCCTCGCCCCTCACCCTGGGGTGGCCCCTTGGCCTCCTTCCTCTTGGTGTCCTCGTGTCCCAGTTGCTGCTCTCTCGGCCTCCTCAGCTTGCTGCCTCAAACTCCACCCCTTTGTCAGTGCCCAGCCTGGCCCACCTGTCAGGTCCTCTCATACTACTTGGAGCTGGACACATGCGCTGGGCCCTGCTGGCTAACTGCGCTGATCCGTATTTCCACAGATCCAGAGCCAAGTCAGGCTTGAGTGCAGTGAAAACTTATTAGACACCTCCTGAGTGCAGGCACTGGGCTAGACACCCCATCACGCTGACCTTGGCAATCCCTACTGGAGCCCTGTGAATTGCAGTTTGTTCTTTCCACTTTGCATTCATGGAAACTGAGGCTCAGAGAGATGAACCTACTGGACTGGAGACAAAGAGCACACCCTGGACTCTGCGCCGACTTGCTTAGCCGCAAAGATCCCTGTCTGATAAGGGGAGGGACCCAGAAAACTCCTCTCCCTGCTCACTCGGCGACAGGAGCCCCGGCTCTGAGCACCGCAGAGCCCGTGGGAGGAACGCCAGCCTCAGGCCAGGACAGAGGGCAGGCTGGTCCCGCTGGGCGGCAGGAGCAGCCAGCCAGGCTCTGATAGCTCACAGCTGCTCACACGACGCAGGAGGCCGAATCAAAGCCTGCCCTGGCCACTGAAGGGGGACGCCTCCATCTGTGCCCATGTCCCTGTGGTTCCACCAGCCCCTTCCTCTGTGGGAGCTGCCAAGGAAAGAGAACCCGTCTGTCGTCTTCCCGGGCAAGATGGGCAACAGCCGTCCCACGGCACTCACTCCCCAAGCACTCCAAGGCCTCTCTCCTGCTTCACGGAAACAGGATTAAGTCTTGATTGAAGCTGTGCTCCCCCAGACCACAAAAAGCCTCAAACAGGAGCGTGGCCACCAGCCCCAGAGAGCTCTGAGACTTGCAAGCCTCCCGCAGCACTAAGGCTGGGTGCTTGTTGTCGAAGCTGTGCACGGCATACATGCTGCTGACACCCTCTGCCCTCAGGGCCATGAGTGATCTGAGACTTTCTGAGCAGTGAACACAGCCACAAGCAGCTGTGTGGGGGAGGCTGTAAGATCTGACAGCAGCTAGTGGGTCCTGGGGGGACATTTCAACATCACATCCCATAGATGGTCCAAGGACGGTACAGCCCTGGCACCGAGGCCAGAGAGCTCACCCCAGAGGATGTTGCTCTCTGTCCTCTGCTCCCAGGCTGGTGTGGAGGTTTTCAGGAGGATCTTTTCTTTGGTCGCCGGCTCTCTAGGGCCTCTCTCGCACGCACACTCCCTGCTCCCAGCCACCCAGAGTCCCAGAGCCCCAGAGCCCCTGCCCTCTCTCAGGGCCGCTAGGCCTGGGCTGCATGGGGTACCCTGTGGCATCATCTACCCCCTTCCTGCAGCCCAGCTGGCCCAGTCCTACTTCTGCTTTCACCAGCTGAGACTGAGCCCCCCTCCGACAGCCTCCATTCCTCACTCCTCCTGGGTCACAGCCGCTGGCTGCTGGCATCCCGCAGTGACTGCCTGACCGCCCTCTCCTCACCCCAGCTGAGACTCCTCCGACAGCAGCAGGAGGGATCTCTTACCCTTAAACATGGGAGAGCACGTCCCTCACGTTAAGACCCTCTGGGAACTCCCATCGGTATCAGTTTCCCAGGTGGCCATGACAAGTGACCACAAACTGGGTGGCTTTAACTACAGAAATGTATTCTCTCTCCGTCCCAGAGGCCAGGTCGTCGCAGGGCCGCATTCCCTCCGGGCTCTCAGGGAGGATCCTTCTTGGCCTTTCCAGCTGTTGGTTCCTGGCATTCGTTGGCTGGTGGTGGCACCACTCTAATCTTCGCCTCCGTCTTCACATGGCCATCTGCTCTCTTCCTGCCTCTCCTCTGGGTGTCTCTTACAAGGGATGCTTGTCATTGGATTTAGAGGAGACCTAGATAATCCAGGATAATCTCATATTAAGATCCTCAATTCAATTACATCTATAAAGACCCCTGTTCCAAATAAGGCCGCATTGACAGTTTCCAAGGGTTGGGACGTGAACACAGCTTTTTGAGGGGCACCATCAGCCCCCTGACACCATCTCCCCAAGCAAAGGCCCAAGTCTTTATTCTGAGCTGTGAGGCCCTTGGCGATTGGGCCCAACCCTGACCTCCACTGTCCACCCTGCCCCCTCTCCTCCAGCCCCAGCCTCCTACTGTCCCCTAACACACCAGGCTGCTCCTGCTCCCGGGCCTTGGCTGGCCTTTCCCCCAAGGTCCACATGGCTTTCTCCATCACCGTCTTCAGGTTTAGTCAATCGTCTTGCACCAGTGAGGCTCTCCCCAGCCAGCTCGCTTGAACTCAATCCTCCCAAACACTCCCTCTCCTGCTTCGTCTCCTCCCCACCGCTCTCACCGTCGGGCACACGTGCCTTCTCCTCATTTATCTTGGTTATCGTCTCCCTCCCACTAGACGGCAGGGTATTTTGTGAGTTTTGTTCACTGCTGTGTCTCCATGGCTAGAATAATGCCTGACACTCATCAGCTTTGGTTGAATGAATGAATGAACAAGTGTTTGCCCAGGCCGAGCTCTGAGCTTCCAGAAGTCTTCCTTAGACACCTCCACACCGTGCTGTCTCCACTTCTGAGCTCCTGGTGCACCTACACTCTCATGTGGACCCCATGGCCCTCCATCCAAGCACGTGAGTCTAGACCCGGGCCTTGTTAGTTCAGCAACACTCACTGAGCCCTCATCATGAGGCAGCCCTGGGCCCTGGCCACAGTCAGCCGTGTGTGCTCAGGAGCCCGTGTAAGAAGGTCAGGCTTGCCCCACTGGGCCCCCAAACTGCCATGGGGTGCAGGTGGGGCATGTGGGGTGATGCACTCAAGCCTGGGATGAGGCCTATGGGTCGGGCATGGAAGGAATGCATAGGGCTACCCCAGTACCTGCAGCACTGACAGTGGGGGGACCCCCAAAACATCTCTGACTACAACCACCAGAGCCTGCATTTCAGGAGAGGGACACTGGCTTCTTGTCACATCTCTGCTGATGTCTGTGTGACTTGCAGAGGTTCTCTCATCTCCAAACCTGGGCATTGGATCACATCAGGGGTTGCTACAGTGAGTTGCATCTTACATGTCGACTCAGATAGCTCTGTCTGTGGCACTAAGTTGAGAAGGATTCTGAGGTTCAATCCAGGCTTTAGAGGAAAGATGTTCAGTGGTCCATTGGCAATGTCTGTCATGGGAGCAGGGACGGAGTGAGGGCCCAGCTGTGTTAGCTGGGTCAGTTGTCTTGAGAGGGCACTTCAGGCTATGGGTTTACCTGAGTCTGTGGATGCCTGGTGGTGGAGAGAAGGTCTTGAAGGAGGATGGGCCTGAGATGAGCAGCTGGTGCATCAGAAATTCTTGCTGAGTTTAGTTTGGTGACTGAAGCAGCTGGGTGGGCTGCCAGCCAGGAAGGCATCGATGGCCCAATGGAGAGACTGTTCCTTCCCTAGGCTGGGGCTGAGGTCACGGGACACGCTCTGTGTTTTGTCTCCCGTGTGGCTGTGGTGCATGGCGGTGCAGGCTGGCCTCTGGCCCAGGGCTTGGATCAGGCTGGCCAAGTGCCTTCTAAGGCTGGCTGGAAGGGAGTCCCCAGTCTTAGTCCTTTCCGGCTGCTAGAACAAAATGCCACAGGCTGGGGGGCTGATAAACAACAGAAATTTATTTTTCACAGTTCTGGAGGCTGGAAATCTGCAACAAGGTGCTGGCAGGTCCGGTGTTTGATGTGGCCCGCTCTCTGGTTCATAGCGGGCGCCTTGTTGCTGCATCCTCAAGTGATGGGAGAGGCAGGGGGCTTCTCTTGGGCCTCTTTTATAAGGACACTATCCAGATTATGAGACCTCTGCCCTCATGACCTAATCCCTTCTGAAAGGCCCCACCTTCTAAAACCTTCACCTTGTGTGTGTTGGGGGAGGAATTTCAACATAAGCATGTTGGAGGGACACAAACACTCAGACCGTAGCACCCGCTCAGGACAGACACAGAGCCCAGCAGACACTTCCCTGACCAGGGAGGCATTCTCGTGGGCTCTGACTGAGGGGTGAGTGCCTCGGTAGCCTTGAGAGGAGGCACCCCAATGTGACTAGAGCTTCAATTTCTCATCTGGGGGTGGCGATCATAGCAACTGTCCACTTTTCAACTGGGCAGATGTGGCTATGCCTTGCGGAAAAGCAATGTTCTGGGGCAGAGCTGTGTCTACCTGGAGGAAGGGGCACCCTTTTCTAATTTGCACAAAGGGGCCCTGGGGGCTAGAGCAGCCCTAGGGTTCCAGGTCATGCTTAGAAAGCTCCTCCCCAGGCACTTCCTGGAGAGAGCCACCATCATCATCTTCACACTCCCGCTCTAACAGAGGCAGGAAAGCACAGAAACAGGGGGGCTTCATGGAGGAGGAAGGCAGTGAGCAGGGCCTTGCAGGGCCAGTGATTCTGGTCATAGCCCAGGCCTGCCTGCCTGCCGTCCCCAGAAGGAGCTGTGGCCCGCTTTATGCCACGGCCCTTCTTTCTACGTCTGCATTCGGTTCCTGCTGGCTATTTTGTGTCATAAACGCAAATGAGACAACAGACAACCAACTTCAAAGCCAAGGAAGCCACTGGCTGGAGTTGTCCCTACAATCCCCGGTTGTGCAGGGAAGTGGCCAGAGGTGATGGTCACGCCCACCCATCACGGCCCTCCCTCTTTCTCAGGGCTCCACTAGGTGCGGGGGCTGCCCAGGGCCCCTGACGACTCTAAGGGGCCACAGCCAGGAGGCCGAGCCTTCAACTAATCAACAAGAGCTTCCTGAATGGTTTTCCCAGGTTATTTCTTAATCGCTGGGACCTTAGTCCAAAGGTTTTCCTGTGTGGAGCCAGAATATACAGCAGAGTGACCCAGAGTTCACCTCCCTGCCCACCCCTTCGGTGCCCGAAAACGCTGCCCCCAGATACAAGGGCTTTTTGTGGCACAAGTAGCTTGAAAACCGCTGACCCCCCACAGGGTGTGTCCCAAACTTCTAAAGCTCTTCACAGCCTCCCTCCCCTCCCTCGACAGCTCTCCAGCCCGCCTCTGGCCATACCAGACACGCCCTGCTCCTGCCCTGACCCGAAGGTATTTTGAGACCAGCTGCTTTGTCATCCTGGAATGCCCTGCTCCCATTCTTCTGGAAAACTCCTCAACATCCTTCAAGACCCCAGCTAGAATACCACCTCCTGCCAGAAGCTTGTTGCTGTGGTGTGAATGTTTGTGTTCCCCCAAAATTCATATGCTGAAACCTCATCTCCAAGGAGATGGTATTAGGAGGCGGGGCCTTTTGGAGCAGATTGGTCATGAGTAGGGTTCGTGCCCCTATAAAAGAGGCCTCGAGAACTGCCTTGCCACTTCCACCGTGTGAGGACGCAGCAAGACAACGCCATCTACCAACCAGAAAGCAGGCCCCCACCAGACACCGAATCGACTGGAGACTTAGTCTTGGACTTCCAGCCTCCCAAACTGTGAGAAATAAATTTCTATTGTTGGTAAACTGCCCAGTCTGTGCACTGTCACAGCAGCCTGCAAGAACTGAGACACCACCTGACCGCTTTCTCCCCTCCCCAACACATGGGCGAAGCGCTCTCTTCTTCCCCTCTGCGCTCCGTCCTCTTCCCCCAATCCAGCCTTCCTCCCACCGTATCTGAAGTGCTCATTTCTCTGTTTGTCCCCCACCTGGGTCTAGGCTCCTTCAGGGCCTGGCATTTTCGCCTCTGTGTTCCCTGCTCCCTATAGGTGCTGCATCAAAACTGCCCATTGCAGACTCAGACAGCCACTAGGGGCTTTGGCTCCCTGGACTCTGTGGGTGGGATTTGGGCCACTTCAATGTGTTTAGGCCCAGCCACGACTCCTCCATTGAGGCCACACAATGGGGCTGGGCCGGAGTCATCCCTAATACCCCTTGAGCGAGAGGACCTGGGAAGACATGGGCCATGAGACCAGGCACCCAAAGGTGCCTCACCCCTAGCCCAGAGCCCAGACTCCCTCTGTGTTTACCACATGGTCTCAGAACGCGGGGTTTTCAGGCCACAGCGCGGGCCATTCCCCGCAGCCCAGTGGGAAACAGGCATGTGTTCCAGGGCTCGGGAGCAAAGGTCGTTTCCTGGGCCTGGGTAACCACAGCAACACCGTTCCCCTGGCAGCCTTGGACTAGCAAAGTGTTCTCAAAAGCTCTGATTTTGTCGAAATTCATCCTTTCAGGCTAACCAAGGTCTTGTGCTGGTTTTAGAGCCCTGGGTGGACCTCCAGGCGACCTGGACATCCCTGGTTCTGTCACTGCCTTGCCAGGGGGCTTCTGCAACCCTTCACCTCCAGCCTTGGTTTTCTCAGCTGTAAAAGCAGGAAGTTGATTTCGACAAGAGGTGACTAAACTGTACTGTAGGAACGTTAGAGATTCCACAGAACATCGGTATGCTCCTGCCAAGCAAAATACCTCACCTGCAGAAACCCTCCTATTGATTTTATATGTCATGCGTGTTAAGGCTCTAGGTAAGATTTTTTTGCTTGAGAAAAGAAGGATCTTCACTGATTAAAAAGAAAAACCTAAAAACTGCTGGTATGATTTCTATCTATACAGCATGCACTCAAATCATGGAAGGTTCTCATAGATTAGGACTAGGAGAATTTGAGGGAAGAAGACCTGCTTCCTGTTTCCCAGCCCATACACCCTGTTGTTGTTTTTGGGACTCTTATCCTTCCTAGGCTGTGGTCAGAGGACCCAGCAGGCGAGCAGGCTGCCTCCTTAGCAGGGACTCAGGCCTCAATGCCTGGGGCCAGGCTTGTTCCCAGGTGGGGATAGATGGCCTCAGCTGGGTGGGTCAGGCAACCAAAATTTGGGGATGAAGCCCCCCATTTGGCATGGCAGGAAAGCCTCTTCCCTCCCTATGACTTGGCTTCAATGTCAGGATTTTTTCCATGTGAGATTTCTTTCTTTGGATCTATCATTGTGCTCTTTAAACTCTTTTCGTAAACCACCCTCTTTCTTTTCCAGAGGGTACTGAGATGGTGGGCTGAGCTTCTCCTTGGCCGGGGGCCCTGGGTGCCTGGAAAGGAAGGGACAGACGCTAGGAAAGCCGGATGGGGGCACGGGGAGTGGCAGAAATGGGGGCAGGGGTGGAAACCAGAGACAGGCACAAGAGCCTGTGGCCTTAGCACGACCCTGGGGGCCTGCAGCCTGCTGGAGAGATTGCTAAACCCTGGTACAAAAGTTTCTATTTTTCTGTTCAGATTCCCGGCACCCAGTCCAGGCCAGCAGTAGGGGCTGTTAGGATCTGGAACAGGAACTGGGGCAAGAAGATGGAGGAGCTGTCCTGGCCTCGGGCTGAGTGAGAACAAAGCCTCGACAGCACCTCCCATTCTTGCCTCCCTTCTCTGCTGCCCATGGTCGGGGCAGCACCTTCTGTGTGGGCCATCTTGCCAGCCCCGGGCAGCCGAGGGGACACCCACAGCCCCAGCGAGCTGCCTGGGCTCCTGCCCAGTTGGGGACATGAACTTGCATCACCCCAATTGTCCAGGCCACCCAAGCCAAACAAATAAGCTTTAGGTACTTTAAAATCAGATTTGGATACACACCAAACCAGGATTCTGTCCCTGGGGAGAGCGCTGGGATTGTGGACAGAGGCCAAAAGGGCTTTGAGCTGTATCTGCAATATTCTATGTTTTTTTTCAAGAAAAATGTGTTTAAGGACTTCTTGTGTAATTAAAAAAAAGCACTTTATTTTTTTAAAAGATCAAATTTAAAGAACTTACCGTAAAAATGCCAATTGTTTTACAAGAGACTCTAAACATGTTCCTCTTCAGAGGTGGGAGGCAGGAAGGATTGCCTGGTTCAGACTGTGTTCCGGACTTACTGAATGGTCTAAAATCAGCTCCAGCTCCTCAGGCCTCAGTTTCCCCATCTGTACCACAAGGAGACAGGCCTGATAATCTCTAAGGTCCTTCCAGCACTGCCAGCAGACAACAGGAAGCTTCACTCTGGGAAGTGAGAGCCTGTCTGCCTGGGATCCCAGCAGGCCTTCATGACAGTGTGGGAGCTGATTTCAGACATAGGGTCCTCTGAGGCACCAGCCCTCAGAGGCTCGGGAGTGGTTCCAGGGCCGTGGGTGAAACCAGAGCACCCTCAGCAGCTCTTTGGCCAGGCCAGCTGATCTTCCTTCCCTGGGAGACTTATGTCAGGCCCCAGAAAACGTCGGGGTGCCCCAGTCCCAGTGCATCGGACCAGATGCTGGCCTCGAAGGCCGTTAGTGACTTCACTCCCTGAGAATTGAACAGCCGTGATCTACGGGTGTCATTAAGACAGAGACAGTCTGGTTAGGGCCATTGGCCCAGTGACCCTGCCCCCAGCACCGATCACCATGACAACAGCTCAATGGGGTCCCAAGGGCCTAAGAATCCTGTTTCCACTGAGGGCGAGGTTGGCCGAGGTCAGACAAAGAGGGATTCATAGAGCCCTGTTCTCATTAAGGCACAAAGCGCCATTATTACAAGTCGCAACGGCCCTACCAAGAGATGCATCATGCTTTCAAGTCACAGAGAACCCAGCAAACCGAAGAGAAGAGTGCCAGCATCAGCCGCAAAGTCACCCGGGAGCTCAGAATCAGAGGAGGAGGTGAAAAACTAGAAACAACCCACATGTCCAGCAAACAGTTACATAAAGCACGACACGGCCACGTGATAGCACAGGTTGAGCTCATTCAGATGATGACGTTGATTATACATCACATTAAAATCCTCATAATACTTGGAAGCACATTCACAAAAACCATAGCAAGCATCTTTGAAAAAACAATATATATACATATAGACAGTAAAAATACACAAGAAAATATTTCAAAATGTTAGGAGCAGTTATCTTTGAAAAGTGAGATTATGTGTAATTTTTTTTCTTTTGGTTTATTCGTATTTTCTATAATGAACATGTATTTCTCGTGGGTTTTTAAAAATTTATTTTCTTAAAAATTCATGCAGAGAATTAAAGGATGGTTATTCTTTCCCTCTGGAGTCAAACTTTGGTTAGTGATACTCATGAGAGAGCACTGTTTTAAAAAGTCAAGCTTTCTTTATAACTAACATTTTATTGATTCAAGTCTTAATACTTAAAAACTGTTTTACATTAACCAGTCTGCAAGAAAAAACAACACTGCATTTTCTCCTGCCTTCTTAAAATAGAGTACACTAAAAATAGTTTATTATGAGATTTATTAGCGTGAAGGGTCCAGATTCTACCCTATTATATACTATTCCACTTTTCGGGGCTATTGGATAAGCAGAAGGGTTTGTACCTGCATTAAATGCTCTCAGATATTCCACTTCCTGAGTATCTAGCTTTGCTTTTTATAATTTTTCAATTTCCTCTACTTCTGATAAACCATCAGTCTCTCGTATTCCACCTGCAGTAACTCTTTTCTATTCTTTCTGATTTGGTGCTTCTAATCTTCTGTCATCCTGGAAAAACACATATACTTGTCGGAAGTGTGAGTAAACTAAGCGAACACAGATCTCAGTGAGGCTTCAAAGTGAAGGCGCTAGCAAGCTGAGATCCAGGGCGAGAGCCATGATGGATGGCTCTCGTGGGCTGCAATTAAATTACAAAATATCATGAAGTCATGTTAAAGAGCTTGGATTTTATCTTGAGGGCAGTTGGGGGTTATTGAAGAACTTCAAGAAGGGAAGTGAAGTCCTCATAATTGTGTTTTTTAAAAGATTACTATGACGAAGACAATTTTACATGTGGCAAAACTATTGGCAAGAAGACAGAGAGATGTGGGTTTGGAAACTCAAAGGGAAGGAGACTGGGTTGTGAGAAGATAGGTTATCAGGAGCATTTCATATGCGTTGTCTTCTGGCTGGTAAATCCAAAGACATACTCCCTTGAAGAGGAACCACGGGAGAAATTTATTTCTGGTTTCTGTGGCAGGAAGAGCAGTGCCTCCCCTAAACTATAGGTATATTTTTATGTCATGAGCTTGCAAGTGTTATAGATAACTGCATTTTCCTCTTTGCTTTGGTCACTGGGAAGCTTTGTGTATGTAATTCTACATACTGACTTTACACTTGGCTTCATCTCAGATGCACACTTTCATTTAGCCCAGAATTCTTCATTTATGGTATCTTCTTGTCTTACTTGAATTATCGAAAGTGCCATTAAATTACTTTTGGAATGAAGTGGAGTATCATGAAATAATTTTTTAAATGTCTGAGCATGAAAAAACAAAAAATCAAAAGCTCTTGAACAGATTCTCAAGTCCTTATGATTTGCTCATTCAGTAGATTTTTTTTTTAACCAAATGACTATTTTGGTATGGGCAAATTTCTCTATGTTAAACATTGATTTAAAAAACTGGGAAGTCTGAATCCACTGAAGAAAAACTAGATAAATAGGACTTCATCAGAATTTAAAACTTTTATGCTTCATAAGATACTATCAAGAAAGTGAAAAGGTGGTTCACAGAATGGGAGAAAATATTTGCAAAATCATATATTTGATAAGAGACTTGTAACTTGTATCTAGAATATATAAGGAACCTTTACAGCTCAATAGTAAAAAGACAACCCAATGGAAAAATGGGCAAAAGATCTAAATAGACATTTCTCCAAAGAAGATATACAAATGGATAATATGCACATAATAGCTGCTCGACATTATTAGTCATTATTAGTCATTATTAGTCATCAGGGACATGCAAATCAAAACCACAATGAGACACATCTTCACAGTTGTGAGGATGGCTGTAGTCAAAAAGACAGATATTAACAGGCGTTTGTGAGGAGGTGGAGAAATAGGAGACTTCATATGCCACCGGTGGGAATGTAAAACGGCGCAGTTACTTTGGAAAACACTCTTGAAGTTCCTCAGAAAGCTAAACATAGAATTACCATATAATCCAGCAATTCTACTCCTAGGTATGTACTTAAGAGCAATAAAAACATAGGTCCACACAAAAACTTCTACATGACTGTTTATAGCAACATTATTCATAATAGCCAAAAAGTGGGGAAAAACCCAAATGTCCATCAACTTATGAATGGATAAAAAAATGTAGTAGATCCACACTATGGAATATTCTTTGGCCATAGGAAGGAATGAAGTACTGACACATGCTACAACATGGATGGACCTCGAAAACATGCTAGGTGAAAGAAGTCAGAATTACCCCAAAGCTACATATCATTCTATTTATATGAAATGCCCAGAATGGACAGATACATAGAGACAGAAAGTAGATGAGTTATTGCTTAGGGCTGGGGAGGTAGAGGGTGGGGGTGTGGCAGTTAAGGAGTGCGGAGTTTCTCTTACAGGTGATGAAAATCTTCCAACATTGATTATGGCGGTGCTCGTACAACTCCGTGAATATAATTAAGACCATTGAACTGAACACTTTGAATGGGTGAATTGTGTGGTATGTGACTTATATCTCAATAAAGCTGTTTAAGAAAAGCCCTGGAACATGTCCACGCTTGGCCCACTCGGCAGACTGAGTGCTACTGGGAACCCAGGTCTATGTGTCCGGCCACTTCCCAGCTGTGTCACCTCCTCAGACAAAGCACTTCCTCTCCCTAAAGTGGAGACAATGACAGCTGATGCACCATGGGCTTGTGCTGGGGCCAGAGGGTGCCATGCCCAGCAGGAGCCAAGAACGCTGCTTCCCTGAGGGCCCCCCAAGATCCCCGACCTCGGAAGGGGCCAAACTTCCTACGTCAGTGGGGCCTGCAGAGTCCCTTTATGGGAATTAACTACCATTGGTCTTGTTAATGTTTAAATAGCAATTCAACAGACTTTATGGGTCTGGGAAACACAGGGAAGGTTCTGGAAAGCAGGAGCAGCAGCATAGTTGAGGGCACCTCCTTTGTCCCGTTCCCCAGGGGGCCTCAGCGAGGTCTGAGAGGTGACCGTCCACACTTCAGTGGTCATGTAACCGCTTGACCCTCAGCTGCAGAATCAGTAGCTTTTTAGTCTACACCTTGCACCCAGCTTTTATCAGCCCCTGAATAAGCACCCTGTTTTTAAAGACTGTCCAGGGACAGCCCTGGGGCTGGAGTTCTCAGTCATAAGATTGCAGAAAGTCAGCGCCAGACCCCCTTGTGCTAGAGACAAGGAGACTGAGGCACAGGGACCTGCAGGCCAAGCTACAGCGGCCTCTCCGGCCCAGTTCTCTAGAGGATTCCAGGAGCACTTCCAGAGCCCCCTCAGCGTGCTAGACTCTGCTACTATTTCACAGGCATTCCCTCGCTTAATTCCAACAACACACCTGAGGTGGATGGTGTTTTCCCTTTTTACAGGCGAGAACACAGACCTGTCCAAGGTCGCTCACAGTAAGCAAGCTGGGCTTCAGCTTGGCCCTCCTGACACGAGTTCCCCCAATTTCCCATGTCAGAAGCCGAGCAGGGCACAGAGGAGGGGACACGCCCGCCCCCGCCCCCCCAAGAGAGACTCTGCTCTGGAGTCTGGACTCTGAGGACACTCTTGGGCTTCCCTGGTGCGCTGCCTGTCCTCCCACCCCCACCCCACCCCCACCCGTTGCCCTCCCTAAATGCTGGATTCTCTGCAGCCGGGCTCCTTGAGGCTGGGAGCGTCCGTTTACAGTCCCACGGGAGGAATGGAGAAGGAATTATGGATGTTCCCAGTTCTAAGCCTTGAGTATCTCTCTCAGGATGCCTTTTGTTGCCAAGAACGATGAAACAGATGTCTTGGCAATAGCTTCAAATGTTTCCTGCCAAACCAGGGGAGAACTTGTCTTCAGCTTAGATGCAGCCAAGAAAGACAAGTCCCAGCTCATATTATTCACAGGAAATGCACAAACACACACGAAGCTTCCTAAACCTGGGAGGCCTGCAGCTCTCAGCCCCTCTCCTCACCCGGATCTCAACATCAGCCCCAGAAACACGCTGCCCCTGCCCCGACTTGCTTCATGCCCTCCCTCCGCCACGTCCCCCGGGGTTTCCCATGTCACCCCCTGCTCCACATCAGCGATGACTCCCTGGCCTCGGCCTGGCAGGCAAGGCCACCTTGCTTCGTGGGCCTGTTTAATCATGCTCTACATATACTTTCTTTTTGTGTATGGGGAGGGAGCTGTAGTGGTAAAATACACATTACGTGAAATTTATTGTTATAACCATTTTAAAGTGTACAATTCAGTGGTGTTTGTACATTCACAATGTTGTATGACCATCACCACTATCTACTTCCAGAACATTTTATCCCCCCAAAAGAAAAGACTATCCTCACGAAGCAGTCACTTCCCAGTCCCCAACCCCCGCCACCCATCCCCTGGAAACCACTAATCTACTTTCTATCTCTTTGAATCTACCTACTCTGGGTATTTCGTATGAATATAATATGTGGCCTTTTGTGACCAATTTCTTTCACTCAGCTTAATGGTTTAAAAGTTCATCCATGTGTCATCCACTGACACATACACGTTGTAGCATGTGTCAGTACTTCATGCACTAATGCTTTATGGCTGGATAATGTTATATTCTATTATATGGACAAACCTCATTTTGTTTATTCACCAGTTGATGGATGTTTGAGTTATTTTCATCTTTTAGCTATTGTAAATAGTACCACTATGAATATTCTTGTATGACTTTTGTCTGAACCCCTGTCTTCAATTCTTTTGGGTATAAACCTAGAAGGGGAATTGCTGGGTCATATAGTAACTCTGTTTAACTTTTTGAGGAACCACCAAACTGTTGTCTATAGTGACTACACCATATTACATTCCCACCAGCAGGGTGTGAGAGTTCCAACGTCTTTACATCCTCACCAATATTTGTTATTTTTCTTTAAAAAAATTCTAACCATCAAAGTAGATAGACATGGGTATCTCATTGTGGTTTTGATTTGTATTTTTTTGACAATGACATTCATTGAGAATATTCTCATGTGTTTTTTGGCCCTTTGGATATCTTCTTTGGAGAAATGCCTGATTCAGTCCTCTGCCCATTTTTAAATTGACTTATTTATTGTTGAGTTGTAAGAATTCTTTATATATTCTGGATACTAGATCCTTATAAGATATATGGTTTGCAATATTCTCTCCCCTTCTCTGAGTTGTTTTTCACTCTCTTGATGTTGTCTTTTGAAGAGCAAAAGTTTTTAATTTTTGGAAATGGATTTTTTCATCGATTCTTTGGGATTTTTCTACACATAAGATCATGTCATCTGCAAATAGAGATAGTTTCACTACTTCTTTTATGATCTAGATGCTTTCTATTTCTTTTTATTGCCTAATTGCTCTGGCTAGAACTTCCAGTACAATGCTGCATAGAAGTAGCAGAAGCAGGCACCGTGTCTTGTTCCTGATCCTAGGGGAAAGCTTTCAGGCTATCACCAAGTGCTCTCCTGACTCTCCTGGGCTCATCTGCCCACTGTCTCCAGGGTGTCGGCTCCTGCCCTTGATCACTCTGCTGCCCCGTGGGAACCACTTCTCCTCCAGCCTTTGCCACACCCACACCCTCTAGTCCCCACTTCTGCCTTCCACTCCCCACTTAAGTGCCCTATCTTTCAAACTAAAAGTGTTTTGAGGAGTTCCTATGCCACATTCACGTGGAGCTAGTCAGGCAGCATCTTTCCCCCGGCCCTCTCCCACAGCCCTGAGCATGACAGGGCTGGGGGGCACCTCATAAATGCTGAGGTCTTGAAAAGTACCTGGTATTTGGAAGTCTAAGAGTTCAGGCTTGCTGAGAAGAGCTACGTCTGGGTCTTCCTGGACACAGGGGAAGCAAACCCCAACCCTTGCTGACCTGATTGGCAGGAGCCCAGAGAGAACTGGTGGCCATCCAAGAAACACAGGTGCTCCAGCGCCCCTGGCTCTGTGGCAGGTGGAGCCTGCTGGCAAGCCATGGACGCGCTGTTTGTGGGCAGGGCCTCCTGCTCCTTTCCCTCTCAGCTGGAGGGGGATTCTAGAAGCACCGGCCCTGCTGCCCATGCCCCTGAGGCCAGGCATCTCTATGAAGGCAATGGCTTGGCCACCAAAAAAAAAAAAAAAAAAAGAAAAGAAAAGAAAAATGAGCCCAGTACCATGAGCAGCACCTTCCTGCTCCCTGCTAACCCAGCTCTTTCGGCTAATGTGGGGTCATATCCTCATAGGAGACCCCAGCACCTCTCTGAGACCAGGCCAGAGACTGCCGGGACCCTCAGCCATGACTGGCACCAGACAGCTCTCAGGAGGATTTGACAAAACCATCCTCAGAGTGGGATACTCTCAAAAATGATGAGTCAAGTAGATCCAGAGTGAGGAAGGGTACAGAATTCTGAGAAGCAGTAAGTTTGAAATTATATCCACATATTCTCCAAACAGGATATATATATATATATTTTAAATATCCATTGAACATTTATAAAAATATGTTATACACTAGGTTGCAAAGAAGATTCCTAATAGTAGAAAGCAGAAGTTGTACGGATTCCCATTCTCAGACTGTAATTCAATAAAAGCAGAAATGAATTACAAATGGATAATAATAATAACAGTGAGAAAACTTTGAGAACAAAGGCACAAACATGCAAACACCACTAGTATTGAAAACAGTTTTTCAGTTTTAAATAGGAGATAAAAACTGCAAATTTAGACTTCTTAAAAATTAATAAAATTCACAATACCACATGATACTATATAAGGGAGATGGCCAAATCTGTGCTTCGAGAAAATTTTATAGCCTAAAGTGTTTTTTAAAATTAAACGACAAGAAAGTAAATACAAATTTGACATTATACTTTAAAAAAGGACTAAAAATAGACCAGGCTCAGTGGTTCACCCCTGTAATTCCAGCACTTTGAGAGGATGAGGTGGAAGATTGCTTGAAGTCAGGAGTTCAGGACCAGTCTGAGCAATATCGAGACCCGTCTCTAGTAAAAATAGAAAAATTAGCCGGTTGTGGTGGCACACACCTGTAGTTCCAGCTACTCGGGAGGCTGAGGCAGGAGGATCACTTGAGGCCAGGAGTTTGAGGTTGCTGTGAGCTATAACCATGCCACTGCCCTCATGTCTAAGTAACAAAGTAAGACCCTGTCTCCAAAAAACAAACAAAAAACAGGACTAAAAGGAGAAATTAATAATAAAGTTAAACATAGAAATTGATGGATTTGATAGAAAAAAATAGTAGAATAGACCTTTAAAACCAAAGCTAGCTTTTTGAAAAGATCAATAGCATATATTTCTCCCAAATATAACCAATAAAAAAAAATGAAAATTGGACTAATACCACAAAGACAATTTTTAACATTATAAGAGAATAGGATATATGTTTGAAATCTAGATGGAGTGGATAATTCTCTAGAAAGATAGAAATGATTGGCCAGGCGTGGTGGCTCACGCCTGTAATCCTAGCACTCTGGGAGGCCGCAGGAGGAGGACAGTCTGAGCTCAGGAGTTTGAGACCAGCCTGAGCAAGAGCAAGACCCCGTCTTTACTAAAAATAGAAAGAAATTAGCTGGGCACCTAAAAATATATAGAAAAAATTAGCTGGGCATGGTGGCGCATGCCTGTAGTCCCAGCTATTCGGGAGGCTGAGGCAGGAGGATCGCTTGAGCCTAGGAGTTTGAGGTTGGTGTGAGCTAGGCTGATGCCACCGCACTCTAACCCGGGCAACAGAGCAACACTCTGTCTCCAAAAAAAAAAGATGATCAAAATGAACTTGAAAAGAATGAAGTTAACACTCACAGGAGAAATGGAGATAATATCTATGAACCAAGTCCCTCCAAAGACCAGGCCTGGGAAGGTTTAGGGATGAGGGAGGGGCAGGTGAGGCGGAACCGGGTCATTGCTGTGCATTTTTGCTAAGGCCTCTCTGCTGTCCTGATTTCCACAGGAGCCTGGGGACCCAGTTCTCGAATTGGGCTCCCGAGCTCCCTCCTCTGACCTCCTCTTCCCTCCCTTAAACTCAGGACCCTTGAGCCTCAGGTCTCCTCTAGCTGAGCCCCAAAGCACCAAGGCCAAGAAAAACAGGACTCCAGGAACAGGCAGGGGCAACAGCAGAGGCCTGCCTGTCACTTAGTAGCAATAATAATACCTTAGGATTAAAGGGACATGCAGTGACGTAGGTACAGTTCCTAGCTTGTAGCTGTGCAACATGTACAGCCCTTACGTAACCATGGGACAAAACAAAGCAGAACAGCCACCTTCCCCCTCTCGGCCCATGGCCAGCAGCAGGAGGCGGAGGCTGGCGGGCCCACAGCAGGACCGTGGCCTGCTGCTCTGCCAGGGCCTCACTCTCTGCCACATGAGAACCACGCAGCAGCATCTCCTTGATCCCAGCAAGCAGAGGACCACGGACTTCCCAAACCGAAGGGGACCTCAGTGGAGAACTTCAGTGCCACTGATACTTCGAAGCCACTCTGGGGCCCAGGAGGACTGCTGGAGGCTCCTTCAGGAAGGCCCATTCTCATGAGCCCCATGTAGCTCGGTCCCCTGGAACCCGCTGAGGGATGCGGCGAGCACACCGGGCATGTTTCCTGACACTGGGGCTCTTCTCGGGTTCATTCCAGGGAGAGGCGGGAAGGCTGGGTAGAGCCGCTCTGTGCGTTTGCTCAGCTGTCTCTCACCCACCTCTGAAAGGCCCCGGGCCACCTTGCAACAGATTTCTGTTTGCCTGTCCAGGACAACACAGGGCAACCACAGGCAGAAAGAAAGAAGCTGGAAATCACAGAGGAGAGAGCGGTTTTTGAGGAACCAAGGGCCATTGGTGTCCAGGGCTTCCAGGCCAACTGAAGGTTGGACTCTCTTTTCCCCAGAGGACCTGGGGTGTCCTTCCCTTCGGAGGGTGCCCCAGCTCCTTCCCTTAGTTTTTCCCGTCTACTGACCCAGAAACCCCCACCACCAACAGCCAAGCATTTGCCCAGCCTCGCTTGGGGCTCGGGGTGCCCTGGAGGCTGTGGGGACTGTCAGCTGTGGCAGGGCATGGCCTGGGAGGCAGGGCTGACACCCTGGAGCCGCAGATATCTTCTGGGTTAAGGAGCCCTAGCCCTGTGGTTCCTTTTTTTTCTTTTATATAGATTTTTTAGAGTAGTTTGAAGATTACAGCAAAACTGAATAGAAAGTATAGGGTCCCCATGTATAGCCCCCCCTCCGACTATCGACATCCTGCACCAGAGCGGCACCTCTGTCAGTGAACCTGCATCGACGCCTCCTTGTCACCCAGAGTCCAGAGTTTACACCGGGGCTCACTCTGGGTGCTGTACAGTCTGCGGGTTTGGACAACGCATAATGCTGCGCATCCACCGTTACAGCACCACAAAGAACGGTGTCGCTGCCCTAAGAACCCTCTGTGCTCCACCTGTTCATCCACTGAACCCCTGGAAACCCCTGATCTTTTTACTGTCTCCATAGTTTTGCCTTCTCAAGAATGTCACATAGTTGGAATCTAATAGTACGGAGCCTTTTCAGATTGGTGTCTTTCACTTGGTAATATATATTTAAGGTTCCTCCATGTCTTTTTTTTTTTTTTCTGAGACAAAGTCTCACTCTGTTGTCCGGGCTAGAGTACCGTGGTATCAGCCCAGCTCACAGCAACCTCAAACTCCTGGACTCAAGCGATCCTCCTGCCTCAGCCTCCCAAGTAGCTGAGACCACAGGCATGCGCCACCATGCCCGGCTGATTTTTTCTATGTTTAGTAGAGATGGGGTCTCGCTCTTGCTCAGGCTGGACTCAAAGTCCTGATCTCAAGTGATTCTCCCTCCTCAGCCTCCCAGAGTGCTAGGATTACACATGTGAGCCACCGCGTCCAGCCCCTCCATATCTTTTCATGGCTTGATAGCTCATTTCTTTTTAGCATTGAGTAATAGTCCATCATCTGGATGTACCACAGTTTGTTTATCTACTCATCTACCAAAGGACATCTTGGTTGATTCCAAG